>JASVEL010008790.1:0-83496 GCA_032618575.1 Nicotiana noctiflora | reverse complement strand
CGGCGAATATATCGTTCACCCTTGCTTCTGCTTTCTTAGCACTGGCATACGCGGTGACGAACTTATCAGCCATTTCTTCGAAGGTCGAGATCGCCTTGGCATGTGGTTGAGAGTACCAGGTTAGCGCTCCTCCGGTCAGCATTTCGCCGAACTTCTTCAGCATTACTGACGGTATCTGTTCTTTAGACAAGTCGTTACCTTTTACTGTAATGACGTAGTGGATGAGATGATCCTCGGGGTCGGTGGTTCCGTCGTACACCTTCAGGTATGGGGGGCATCTTGAAGGTTTTCGGGATGGTGTAGGGTGCTGCTTCTTCGGAGTAAGGTTGTTCCACGAACCTTCCTACATCCCGTTTGGGTAGTAGTTTAGGCACCCCGGGAATTTTATCAACCCTGTCTTGGTGCTCCTTCATCTGGTCGCGGAGGACCTGGTTTTCGCCCTTCATCTCTTTCATTTTTCTGAGGATGGAGGCCAGTGTGTTGTTGTGTGTATGCGTCTCGAGAAGTTGGCCGTTGGTCCGTGTTTCTTCATGTTCGTCTATCGCGATGGTGTTGCTTGTATCCGGAGCGGCGTTTTCGCAACCCTGTGGTGGCTTTTCCACCAAGCTGCTCAAGGTGCTAGTCAGCCATTCCTCCAGTAGCCTTCTGACCGCTGGAGGTGCCTCTTTTGGATTGGAGTCCCTTTCCTGAGGGGTGGGGGAGGTTTCTGCTTCAGGCGCGGCAAAGGGAGTAACGTTGATGGATGTGCTTCCACCAGCCTCGTTCATGGCACTCAGGAGGTTTGTGGTAACTTCTACCCCAGCCTTGGGTCGCGTGTTACTTTCAGCCATTCCGAAATTTTTTTCGATGATCGGATCTTGCGAATGTATACTACGAGTTTGATTCTCGAAATTCTCACAAACGGCGCCAAATTGTTTTACTCAAAAGTTGTTGAATACCTTTGAACAAATCAATCAATGTAAATAAAGGGACAATCGGAATCAACGGTAATATATATTGAAGATTGATCGTCGAGTTGGTATATAAAGATTATCTTTTATAAGAAGATAATAAAATTTAATCAAGTATCAAGAACAAACGAGCAGTAGAAATGTTGATAATAGAGAGAAGAGTGATATATATAGAGAGAGTTATATTCTTAAAAGATCGATCCTTACAAATGGGGGGAGACCCTTCTTTATATAGGGAAGAGGTCCCCTCGCCCAACTATTACATCGCCGCTAAGATATTACAAGTATAACGGAAATATAAAAAGGGAGAGGTTGGGGGCGTCCATTTAGACAGGTCCGCCGACTCGACATTTAAGGGCGAGACTTTATCCCTCTTGGCGTACGGCCGGAGGACGTCCCCGAATGTCGTCGTCCTCGTGAGAAGGCATCCCCATCCTGCACTTCATCCGGATCGGCCACATGTATATACAAACCAGCCATATTTTGCGTCCAATTTGTCCTCATACAATGTGTTACTTAGATTTGAATATTATCATGTGACTGTTGGACTTTTGAATAAACAATATCCATAGCTTGAGATTGTGTTGTTTGTTTAAGATCGCATAGTTCGGTTGCAGGCTGTCCAGCACTACTTAAGTTTCTCCAATTTATCCCTACATATTTTTGGTTATTTACGGAAACAACTTCTCTACCTTCACAAGGTAGGGGAAGGTCTACGTACGCACTATTCTCCCCAAATCATACATATGAGATTGCACTTGGTATGTATTGTTGTTGTACCTTTTTCGCCACAAAAGTTTTTACTGATTATCTGGTTTATTAAAAATTATTTCATGATAATGTGCTCTACCAAGTTTGAAATTTTTTTTCGTTTTTTAATCGAAGTCGACTGATATTGTTTCTAAGTTACTATATATACTGAATAACACAAATATAAAGACACTAGTAACAGCTTGTTCTTCGGTCTTCTAGGGTACTATATATATGTATAGTACTTGTGCACTGAGATTTGTAAGGACTATAAGCTTGTCATCTGAAAATGCATCCCTGCATTGTTCCTCAGGTATATTAAGTTTCACTCTTTTCACTATCTCTATTTTAATTTGTTTGCGATTAAATCGTCTTTTATTTTAGTATATGTTTCGGTTCCATTTGTCTTTTTGAATTACAGATAAAGACAGAAATCGAAAAGCATCAACACGAGTCTATTCGTTACCAAATTCTTGCTCCTGGAATAGCCAAAAGGTCTCCTCCCTCCCTTCCTTAATTCACCTGTCTAATAGTAAATGTTTATCTCTTGATTCATTTCTGTGTAAAAAACTTATCAAGGGATTATATAACGGTTTATAATATGTTTACCGCATGCAATGTATTCTTAAAGAATTTAGCCTGCCTACCTTTTGTTTTTTTTTTTTCTGGCTTGGATTTCTTCTTTGTTTTTTTCATTTATGGTAGGATTTTTCTCTTTTTTTTCTTTCTCTTCGTTTTTGGGCGTTGGAGTGATAAATTTTCAAAGCATAGAGATGCCAAAAGAGGGTCGATTGGAAACAGCCTCCCTGCTCTATCGGGCAGGGATAAGGCCTGCGTACATATTACCCTCCCCAGACCCCATCCTGTGGGACTATTTGTTGTTGTTGTAGAGATGCCGAAAAAGGAAATTGTCTTATAGCCGTGAAGAAGGCAGAATGACAGCCAATGCCAATGTCAGTTTCATTCTCACAAATTTGGTTGGTAGGCACGGTATCATCTGAAGCAGCTTTTGCTCTTGCTAAAAAAAAGGTATAGAATAGACTAATAGTCAGCCAAGATGAATAAGCATCGGCTACAACAACGTAATGCACCAATTGCATTATATGACAGTAAATTATGAACAAATTAGTTTGGTTAAACTTTTTCTTTTCTTCATACATATAAAATCAACATAATATATAGTACCTTGTGCGGTCGGTGATATAAAAAGAGTTAATTTTGCAATAATATCCAGCTAGCAAAGCAGATGCTATATTTGGTTTACGCCTTTTCTTTTCTATATATATATATATATATATATATATATATACATAATACCAAATAAGTTAACAAGGAAATTTAAGTATTATTTTATGCGGAATAGAATATGAAATTAAATATTAAAATAACGAAACTAGCCTAACAATAGTGAAAAAATTTCTTATTTGCTAAAAATTAAATAAATATTTTAATCTATATATATCAAATAATTCATACATTACACTCCCCGAATTACTAATTATACATTATATATTAATTTGTAATGTATCAAATTGAATATCCAAAAAAAAATCTTACATTGCAATCCCTACATTACTGATTCATGCCTTGCTAATCTTGCATAACGTGTATCTAATCCAAATCAGTATTTTAAAAGGCATTCCTAGGGCGAGCCCTGGGGCGAGGCGTACCAAAAACGCTCCGGGGCGATGGTTGGGTGAAAGTCCCGTAAGGCGTATGCCCAGAAGTTCGAGGCGTACACCCGGGCACGTTTTTGGTTGAGGCGAGTTTTTTGGTTGAGGCGTAAGCCCAAGAGGCATCTTTTTAAAAAGGAATTAAAAATATTCAATTTAATAGTAAACTTTTTAATATTGCTAAAAGCCCTAAATTATAAGTCTTTCCCAATTCTTTCCGCTAGTCTAACTCTACCAAGAGCAACGATTTATCACTTTTTTTTGTAACAGAAAATTTTATTCTTCTTCGTATGTCAAATTCAACAGGTTTATTTCTTCCTCCATATTAAAACTTTGTTATTTTGAACTCATTACTTTTCTCTCTTTTTATATTTTACTGTTAGTTTATAAATATGTATGTAATTAGTTTTTTAAGTTTAAGTTAGTCACATTTTGTTAATAACTAAAACTTCAATACTCAACAGTTATTTTATATAAATAAATGAATAAAGTATGATAATTATTTTTACTAATTAATTAGCATATTTTCTTCTATCTTCAATTTTAAATTCATTTTTTTATATATGATTTAAGATATATATCGACAACCTAATGAATTTCATTTAATGTTCTATCAAACTGCATGAACACAAAAGTATTCAGACCAATGATGATATATAGGGTTGAGTGTTGACCAGTCAAGATTGCTCGTGTCCAGAAGATGAAGGTAGCAGAGATGATTATGTTGAGATGGACGTGCGGGCACACCAGGTTAGATATAATCAGAAATGAGGTTATTCGCGACAAGATGGTTGTGGATCCTATTGAGGATAAGATATGGGAAGCGTGGCTTAGGTGGTTTGGTCATGTGAAGAGGAGGATCACAGACGCCCCAATGAGGAAGTGTGAGATGTTGACATTGGAGGGCCTTCGGAGAGGTAGAGGTAGGTCAAAGAAGAGGTGGGGAGAGGTGATTAGCCAAGATATAGCACAACTTCAGCTGGCCGAGGATATGACCCTTGATAGGAAGGTATGGAGGTCGAGGATTAGAGTAGTAGAGTAGGTAGTCTAGAGTGTTTATAACAATAGTATTGGGACAAAGTCTCGCTTTCTGTTGGTAGTAGGTTTTTATGACACGCCATTATTTTCTTTCATTGTTGATCACCTTATTTTCTTGTTTATATTCTGCGTTTATATGGATTTTTGATATTGTCCCTTCTTTCTATATTTTCATTAATGTAGTGCTTATACTTTCCCGAGCCGAGGGTCTATTGGAAACAACCTCTCTATCTTCACAAGATAGGGGTAAGGTCTGCGTACACTATCCTTTTCAAACCTCACTGTGTGGGATACTACTAGGTATGTCATTGTTGTTGAAGTGCTATGTAATAGTATAATCCCACTACAATCCCAGTACAATCCAGTACTGGGGATGGTAGTGTGTACGCAGACCTTACCCTTACCCTGGGGGTAGAGAGGCTGTTTTCGATCGACCCTTGGCATCCCTCCCTTCAAGAACTCTCCACCTTGCTCTTGAGATGACTCGAACTCACAATACCACTAGAGCATACACTCTTGTCTAATAGAATGATGGTAGAATAAACTACGATAATGGTAGTTTATTCTTAATAAAATAAACTACCATTATCGTTTAAATTGATCATAAGGAGTAAATATCTTTGAACTGTTAATGATTAAAACTTAAGCTATTACGTTATGTACATTTATTTCTTCTCTTCTTTGTGATGATAGCCAAATTAAAATATGTGGATTTCAACATCCGATAGTCTACCACTTTATTTTTTAAGCCCTTCTTCCACTTTTGTTTTTTTTTTAAATTCGATTAATTTTGTTTTAAATGATTAATTTATTGTTTAGAAAGTAAATTTTATTGCTAGTGTAAATATTTTATAAAATAAATTTAAGGGCCTTACAATATGGTTTCGCCTTAGGTCACGAGATCCATTGAGTCGTCCTTACTGCTTGTGAAGTATTTAATTTTGCAGTTGTGGACGTTTTGGATAAGTAAAAACAATAGACATTAGCAGATAAATTAGAAGAAAATAAAGAAGGATAAGGAGAAAGAACTCAAGTAATTATCCTTCGTTCTCTTAATTGAATTGCAATTAAACTCGGCCCAATCTTTTACTAAAAGGATTGAGTCGAATACAAAAAGAATTCTATTGCATATATTTTGACTAAGTATATACTAAAATAGATATACAAGATTTGAAATACAAAATCTAGAAAACTAAATTAAAATCTAAGACTCAAATCTTTCAATTGTTGTCTTGGATCCACAATTAATCCTACCAATCCTTAGGATTGGTATATTCTTTTTTATCCTGTAGTTTGTAGTTTCCCTGAATCAAGCCAAGTATCACACCTCTTTCTACCTATTCTGTATATTATCCCCGTTGTTCCGTGTTGAAATAGAACCTTAATTTATTACTTATTTTTTTATTAGATTTTAGATTTGTTAGTGATTAGATATTAGTATTAGACGAGATTTTACGAAATAATTTTTTTTTATTTCTTTAGAGGACAAATCTCTTTTTTTATGCGAATTTAACACGACATAGAAGAAGCCGCCCATTATTAAAAATTATATTATTATATTATCTTTAATAATATAAAGGAGGTTCCAACGTATTAATGTATAGTATGTTCCCAGAGTGGACTAAGAGCTGCGTGATGTTGTGGGCTATGGCTTTGCTATAACATTATGGAAAATATGAGAATCATCCCTTTCCTTAGTTTAGAGAGGTAGTGGACTCTCGATATGCATGCATATCCCATAAAATCGATCTCATTCACCACATCACGTATAACGGAATCAAATCAATCAAGTAAAAGCTCATAATAATGTTCACGTGAAACCATGACCTCTTAAGATCGTGCGGAAAAGTATTTTTTTTAGGCGTAATACATATGGAGACACATAAAGTTGGCACGATCTTTCACTTAAACACTTAAACTAGGCCTCTTTCTAATTAGACATGTTTCTTAGGCAATTCTCATACCAATTAGACAATTAAAGTAGGCTCTAATCTAATCCATGACTTTTTTGAATAATATAACCCTACAAATATCCTTACAAATAAACTTAACTTCATAGCTAGCTTTAAAGTACCTCCAAAACTGTTTTCTCCTTTTCTCTCCTTTTCATTTCTTATGCCAATTAGACCAGATGTGCTTGGCACACATCCTAAATTCAGCATTGGGTAAAACTTCATTAAAGCTGCAGCAAATCCCTACACAATAATTAATAAGCCAGTAAAAACGTGTCTAATTGGAATACAAATTATCTAAGAAACGTGTCTAATTGAAAAGAGGCGTAGTTTAAATGTCTAAGTGAAAGATCGTGCCACTTTAAGTGTCTCCGTATGTATTACGCTTTTTTTTTTACCGAAAAAATGGCATAACTATCTTTATAAGTAATAGAATGTATGGAGTAACCATCATGTAACCAATCTTGGTCAAAAATAAAAGAGACTATAAACTGATGGGGCAAAAAGTAGACATGATTTAATTAGTCGAGTACTTTGAGCAAAGATAAAAGAGCTAAAGTAGACATAATAAAAAAGAAATATCTAAGAAGATTGTAGCTATTATGCATATTACAAATTTCCAAAAAGACAAAGTTTCAGGACTATAGTATTTACATTATTACATAGTAAAATATCTTAAAAGACAGACATTAGTTTTTCTAGTCCTTGATTTCCTCATGAAAGCGTCTTGCTATAAATTATTAAGACTTCAATAGCTAACTTCGGAATCTGATTTTCCTCGAGATTTGTCATGTTAAGAAAAAATATCATTGCACCTGAGAAAAAGAAAGTTCGATATTGGTCAACTTTGGAAAACTCAAGTAATGTTCCCAGTTAAATGAAATATTACGTGGACATAATGAAAGATGATAAAAAAAACTATATATGGGGATTATATTGGTTAAAAACTCAGCTTTGTAATGTCTCATAATAGTCGAACTCAAACTGTAAAGAGAGTAGAAAAGTTTGAACACTAACTTTATACCTACATAATGAAGTTTAAAGTTTTATATGTCAGTGATAAAATGGTCTATTGCACATATAAACGATACATGTTTTCACCCCAATACCCCAAAACAGAAGAGGACTTCATGATGCATAACACAATAGAACCAAATACACATTGAACATCTTATTGTTGAAGGGGAACCTTGGAGCAACGATAAAGTTGTCTTTGTGTGACCTATAGGTCACGGTTCGAACAGTGGAATCAGTCGTTGATGCTTGCATTGGGTAAGCTTCCTACATTAGGGTACAACCTTTCATCGGACCCTGCATGAATGCAGGATGCTTCGTGCACCAGCACAACAAATAAATCAGTGATTTCATCAATTTCTACCCCTCAATATAAAAGCTTTCTTGCTTCTCATTGTCAAAATTCGTGCAAGTTTGCAAACAATAATGCACTAAATATTTGGAACTTCTAAATTTATTTATTTGTAACCTCACTATTACATGTGGTTATGAGCATTATTCACATGTTAATCAGTGTCTTAATGTCATGTGACAGGAATACTTACAAGGTAAGAATCATCCACAAATCATGCACAAGAGGAATATAGCCAAATACTACTCAACAAAAAAAATCAAACATCATGGTAATATGTATGATATTAACTGTTACCTGTCACTACTGGCATTTTGAAGCATGGTAAAAAATCAAGGATTATGATAATAAATCAGCTTCAATTCAAGGAAGACTAACTTCAGTCATCGAGTAGTAAAAAAATTTTTATAGTGAAGTTAAAAAGCTAACACAACTACGAAAAAAACGGATTACCTGTGTCAGTGTTCTTCCTCTTCAGTAGTCTCCTGAAACTCAGTGTTCTTCTCCTCCTCGGCAGTCTGCTCTTCCCCACAGTTAGCTCAAGATCTAGCACATCTTTCAGCATCATAGGGAAGACTGGGAGATTCTTCTCAAGAATGGATATGACTCCTTTTCTAGCTAGTTGCCTTTGGTAGGCCAGCTCTTCTCTTATCAACACACTAGTTTGTTTCTCCATTTCCTCTTTGCATTCAAAATAGCTGTTTTGAAATAGGATTCTGAATCTTTTTGGGATTTGAAATTTTTTTTTCTAATATTGTCTCACACAGTAGTTTTTGTCCCACCACCAGCGCTATTGTAGGTGTCAGAAAACACAAAAGACAATAAATTAACCAAGCATTTGATAAAATAACTGAACACACAGTAGCCACTGAAACTAACCAACACTAGAGCAGCATGGTGATGGCAAGGGCCTAAGGTAAAGTTAGGCCCCCAAATATTTAAGGCCCCGAAAATATAAAGTATGATTATATATATAATTTATATTTATATAATTATTGATAAAATATTTTATATTTTAATATTTTTTTGAAACTTGGTAGAGGTGGGATTGAATAATCTAATAGGATAAACAATTTCTCTCACTAAATTAAATAACATATTTACCTTCTCATTAAATCTATTTTTCTTCTTCTTTATGTATGGTCTTTTTCATATTTTTCACTATTTTAATTTCTAATTTCAATTCAGATCCTCTAAATTAGTTATTTCTATTTGTCACATTTGATTGATCCACACATCATAAAATAAGTTTTTTTGTATCTCATCTTTTTTAACTAAGAAATCCTCAAGATAAGTGTACGTAAGGTTTAAAACATGACTAATAATAGGCTCAAGCATTTTCACTCAATGCTACATTTCTATATAGGGGATAGTTCAATACCATTGTATGGGGTCGAATCGGATGCAATGCGGGTCGAGCACGTATCCTTATACGGCAATAGACGCCGGACGATATCCTCTGTTACGCCCATACGACGAAAGGGGAATACCCCGACCATAGAGGCGTATCGACAGACTTGCTCGTATAGACCCCCCGACTGCCCCTCTCCCCCCCTCTCCCCCCTCCCCCCGCGCTATTATGGTAATAAAAGTAGCTCTAAAATGATGTAATATGTTGGCGGAGGGACCTTCCTTCTATATAAGGAAGGGTCTCCCTCATTTGTAAGGAAAGTGTTATTAGTCAATAATAATACAACTCTCTCTCTATCTATCATTCTCTCTCTATTTCATCTCTATGTTACTAACTAGCTTTAACACTTCATCAAGAGCCACTACAATTTTATAAGAACAGCCTTTAAACGAATTTAAAGATCTATCTTTGGATATATTACCATTGATTATGATTTACCCTTTTATAATTTTTGATTCTCCCTAACTCATAAAGCAACCGATAGCTTTTGGGTCAAACAATTTGGCGCGTCTGTGGGGATTTCGAGAATCAAACTCGTAGCATATATCCACAAGATCCGATCATCGGAAAGAACCCAGAAATGGCCGAAAACAACACCCGATCTAAAGTTGTGATAGAAGTTACTACCAACCTCTTGAGTTCCATGAACGAGGCCGGTGGTAGTGCTGCCGTCAACGCTACCCCGGATATCACACCCGAGGCAGAAGTCTCACCTTCCCCCTTCGGGAATCTTGCAACCCTGCAGGAGAAAGACACCTCCACTTCAGGAGAAGCACCCCCAGCGGTCAGGAAACTATTGGTGGAATGGTTAACCAGCACCCTAAGCGGCTTAGTGGAAAAGCCACCACGGGGCTATGAAAATGCAGCACCAACAACAAACAACACCACCGCGGCAGACGAACAGGAAGGAAAACAAACCAATAGCCAACCCGTCGAAACGCAAACACACGACGACACGTTAGCCTCCATTCTAAGGAGGATGGAAGAACTGGAAAGCGAAAATCAGGCCCTCCGTGACTAAATAAAGGAGAATCAAGATAGAGTTGACAAGATCCCCAGAGCACCTAAACTGCTACCCAAACGGGACATAGGAAGGTTTGTAGAACAACCCTACTCCGAAGAAGCCGCACCCTAAACCATCCAGAAGACCTTCAAGATGCCCCCCCCACCTGATGGTGTATGATAGAACCACTGATCCCGAGGATCATCTCATCCACTATGTCACCACTGTGAAAGGTAATGATTTATCTAAAGAACAAGTACCATCAGTGCTGCTGAAGAAGTTCGACGAAACATTGATCGGGGGAGCCTTGACCTGTTATTCCCAACTACCCGCCAAAGAAATATCAACCTTCAAAGAGATGGCGGACAAGTTTATCACAGCACATGCCGGTGCTAAAAAGGCAGAAGCGAGGGTAAACGATATCTTTGCCGTCAGACAAACTACGGGCGAAAGCCTCAGGGACTTCCTCGCCAAACTCAACGGGGTAAGAATGAGCCTACCGAACGTGTCAGGGGGCATGGCAGTAGCAGCCTTCCAAAACGGACTCAGCAGGGACGGCTCTAGAGCTACCAAAAAACTGCTAAGCCGGCTCATGAAGTATCCCCCCACAACCCGGGACGAGATCCATAATGCCTACTGCGCCGAGGTACGAGCAGACGAGGAGGATCTCAACGGACCGGCTTGACGGCTAGCCGCCGTACATCCGGACACAAGGAGAGATCGA
The DNA here is from genome assembly GCA_032618575.1 of Nicotiana noctiflora. NCBI lineage: Eukaryota > Viridiplantae > Streptophyta > Magnoliopsida > Solanales > Solanaceae > Nicotiana > Nicotiana noctiflora. Next base: position 72,629 of record JASVEL010008790.1, on the reverse strand, counting down.
CGACACGAGGGACGCCGGGAACTTCCCCCTCGCCCTAGTAAAGAGCGACACCAACCTTATATGAGGTCCCCCCTTCTGCCACCTCGCCCCACTCGGAAATGAACGAGGTACGCCCCCTTTACTTTCTTCACATAACTTCTGTGTCTCTCCTTCAGAAATCGTGTACGCACTAGAGAAGCTCGGCACCAAGGTGCAATAGCCTTAGAAAAGGAAATCAGACCCTGCCACAAGAAAGTCAAACGTCCTGTGTGAATTCCACCAAGAATGGGGGCACAGGACCGACGACTGCATCGGCCTGCGACAAAAAGTCGTCAGGATGCTAAACCAAGGATACTTGAAGGAGGTGCTCAGCGACAAGGGCAAAGTTAATTTTGCACGCGGACGAGAACATTCCTGTGGGCCTCCGAAACCACCCTCTCCGACGCGCACGGTGAATATGATTGTCGGAGAAGGGAACGACGTCGCCATCAACCATGTCAAATTCGCCAATACGCACAAACTGAAGAGGACCATATCCCACGAACGATATGATGACCTCGAAGGAAGTATCACTTTTGATAAGTCTGACGCCGACGGTTTATGTTTCCCTCATTATGATGCTTTAGTTATTACTTTACGTATCGTCGATATGGATGTCAGGAGAGTCATGATCGATAATGGAAGCGGCACCTGCATCATCGATCCGAGAGTCCTCTCACAGATGGGACTCGAAGATAGGATAACCCCCCGCTGCATAACTCTAACTGGTTTTAACAATGCAGTGGAGCGTACCTCGAGAGAAGTGACTCTACCCGTCCTCGTGGGGGGATTCACCCTGGAAACCACCTTCCATGTGATGAACCAGGAGATAGCCTACAACATCAACATCGGGCGCCCATGGATACATGCTGTGAGCACGTGATTTTTGCACCAGGCAAATAATTCCAAAATTAAAATAAATATGTTTTTGAGTGCAATTACTTGCTTTGTTTGAAATTAGCTATACTTTGTGTGTTTGAATAAGTAGAAATTAGAAAAATAAAAAAAATTAGGCTAGGTGATTAATTTATTTAATTTGATTAGTTTTGAGAAGAATAAAATAGTTTTAAGTAGTTAAAATTAGGAAAAATAGTAGAAAATTGCCAAAAAATACTAAATAATTAGCATAAGTAGGAAATTAGGTTTTTATAACATTCCATAAAAGAAAATAAAAAAAAGTATAAAAGAAAATACATAAAAATGATTAAAATCGGTCAAAAATACAAAAATAGAGGGTATAATAAGACTGGGCCAAATTTGATTCAAATGGCTGGCCCAGTCCCTTAGCCCAAAGGTCAGGCCTAATCCATGAAAGAGATAGCAATCTCAGCCGTTCATCAGGATAGATCCAACGGCTGAGAAAATGGGCGGAGTTATTTAATTAATTGAGATAGGAGACTTAATCTTAGCCGTTCATCTAGGTTCAATCCAACGGCCCAAATAATTAGCTAGTTGGTTTTAAATTAATTAAGATAAGAGTGATCTCAACCGTCCGTTCAGATGATCTGATGGTCGAGACCTTTGGTCTCTTTAGTAACCGAACGACGGCGTTTTAGTGACGCTTGTTCCTGGCCGTTGATCTTCATCCATTGGACGGCCAGGATCACCTTAGCTTCATCGCCTATATAAGGCATTGGTCTGAGACGGCCCGGCCATTTTTAGAAACCCCTAACCCTAGCCGCCCCTTCACTCCTCTCTTCTCTCCCATCTCTTCGTCTTCAACCTCAAGAAAACCTAGACGGCCAATGGCGGCCACCACCCCCACGGTGGTCGCCGGCCTTTCTAACTTCCCCCTCATCTTTTCTCTTCTTTTTTTCTTTCTTCTTCTATCAAAAGCTCCAAAAACAGACACTTTTCTTCAGAACTCCGGTCACCGGAACCACACCGGTGACCACCCAAACAACGAGAACCGCCCTCAAACCAATGCCAATCGCTTCCCCTTTTTCTGATCTATTCAACCATGCCACCCATGACCCTCGAATCTCCTTGGAACTTGTCGAATATCCAAAAGAAGGTCGCCGGAAACCTAACTCCGGCGACTCAAAACCAAACCCTTCTTCAAGACTTTGTCTTTTACACTCCCAAACACCCCCTGCAACTCAAACTTCAAAAAAGGTTTCGCCTTTAGGCCTAAAAGAAAAACCAGAAAAGAAAAACGAAAAAAATAGAACAAAGAAAAAGAAACAAAGGAAAAGGTCTGAGAGTCTGAAAAGAATAAAGAAAAGAAAAGAGAGGGATTAGGAAGCTCAGGGGACAGGCCTTGCAAGCTAAGTGCCCTGTCCTTTATCTGCTCTCTCTGTTTGATTCTGTTTTTATTTTTGCATGCTTCTATGTGATTTTTCTGATTCTTATTTTTGCATGTTAGTTTAGGATTTTCTTGCTGATCTTATGTTTCTTTTTTTCTTTCCTGTTCTCCTTCTCTCGTTTCATATCTTATATCCCGCATGTTGTAGTCTATATCTCTGTTTTCTCTAAGTTTCGAAATCATATGACTATATCTGTTAGTATTAAGGTTTTTGAACTTCTCCATCTCTTTCTGTTTTGTTTCGATTATGTGCTTTAAAAGATATGTCTTTTCTTCTTTATCTTCTTGGTTGGTAGTTTTTAGGTTCAAAAGCCTGACTTTGATTCTTCACATGTTTAGTTGTTTAGTCATTTGTTGTATCTATCTCGTTTGTCTGCTTCTCTGTTTGGACTCTTGTTCTGATATCTTTCTTATGTCTCTGTCTTTGTCCTCTATTAGTATTAGGCCTCTTCTTCCTGATTGATATTAGATAACTTCTTTAGTCTGAATGATTCTTCTTCTCTGCTTAATCTCATGTTTAGTTTCAAGGCTAGGATTAGCTGTTAGACCTATGCTTTCCCTGTCCTATTTGTTTAGCATGAGTCTAGGGTTAGAGCTTGAAAATAAATCCTAATTGCCATGCCTATGTTAGTCTGAGCCACGTTGACTATTTATGAAAGCTTGTGCTTATGTGTGTAGTTGTGCCATGAACTTTAAAGGTTTTGAAGTTTTTTCAAACTATCATATGACTGAAATTGGTAATAATTAGGTCCGAATTGACATGAATTCATACTGCATCACATACAATCTGATGAAATGAGTTAGTTGACTAAAATTCAACCATATCTGTTGTTTTCTCTGAGTTTGAGTTGATTAATGCATGTTTCTTGGATCATATGTGCTTCTGTATGCAATTCATGTTAAGAATGCTTAAGTCTTGCTGGTTTCTGTTTCTTATGAATGTCTGATTAATCATTTGAACTTTAGGAGGATTGGTTATAGCTGTTAGCATTAGGTCCATGAAAAATAGCTAGTTTTTAAATAGGTTAAAACTGAAAATGAACAAAATAGGCTATAAGTTTAATAATTGGCCTAAGAGTGGTCAACCTTGCAAAAGGTTGACCAACTCTATAAGGTCCAAACACACCAGCCCACTCTCAAAGGAGGCTGGTTGTGCAAAAATGGTCAAGCCTGCAAATGCAGACTTGCCTAGGCTCTCTTTTGAGCCCTGAACATTAAGTGGCCAAACCTGCAAAGGTTCTGGGCCCAATAATTCAGCAAATGGGTTTAATTACCCAGGCTAAGTGTCAACTTGAGACTGGCCATTAGTTTAATAGGTCACTTGAGCAGGCTAGTCCTGCATTTAAGTTTAATTGACCTGAAAATCACAAAAGTAGGTTATTAAGCAATAATTGGCCTAAGAGTGGCCAACCTTGCAAAAGGTTGACCAATTCTATAAGGCCCTAACACACAGTCCACCTTAAAAGGGGGCTGGTTGTGCAAAGTGGCTAAGTCTGCAAATGCAGACTTGCCCAGGCTCTATATTGAGCCCTGAACATTAAAAGAACCAAATTTGCAAATGTTTTGGGCCTAATTGTTCAGTAATTATCCAAGTCTCAACTTGAGACTGGATAGATTTTAAAGAGTTAATAAAGCAGGCTAGTCCTGCAATTAGTTTTAAAATTGAAATAAAATTGGTCCTAATTAACTGGAACTGAGTAAAAGGGGTCAAATTTGAAATAGTTCTTTAAAGTAGAACTGGCCAACCCTTAAATACCAGTGCAAGGGCTGGCTATTAGTTAAATAAGTCCCAAAGAAGCTGAAACTTGACCTAGTCAGTCAGGTAAATCAACAGTGGCATTCAGGGCATAATTGGAAACTAATTTGGTAAAACAGTGAATAGGGTGAAACATAAAAGGGTAAGGGAGTCATTGTACCCCTGATTTCTGCAATTTTGCAGAGATTTAAGGGTATAATGGTCTCCCTAAAATGGGATATCTGTAAAAATCCCAAACCCTTAGGGTTACATTGGTAAAAACCCATAAAAAGGAATCTTTAGAACCTTCCAGCACATGCTGGAAGGGTTTCTGCTAACTGAATTTGGGGCTTAAGTGTACAATAGGTAAATTTTAGAGGGAGAGAAGTGGGATTAATCCCATACTTTCTCCCCAAGTTTCAGCCCTTTTGCCCAATTATAAATACACCCTAAAAGAGGCTGAATGGGGTTCGAAAATTTGCAATCTGAAATTCATTGAGGCTGATTTTTTGAACATAAAAGTTTCAGAATTAAAATATAGCAGGAGAACAGTAGGATTTCTGGGATCTTTGAGTTTGAATCTGTTAATTGCTTCTGGTTTTGGGTTCTCTGCTCGATCATTTGCCTGGATTTCTACTTGTTTGCTGTTGCTGGGTTTTTTCTATCATTGTAGCTGTGGTTTTTCTTGCGTTGTGGATCTTCGGTCAATCTGTTGCATTTGCTGTTCGAGTCTTGCTGTTACTCATCTACTTAATCTCCCTAGACTCATTGGATTTTCATTTTTATTCAGGTACACTACTCTTTTACTTGAAGCTGTAATCCCGAGTTGACTGAATGACATGAAGATCCTGTTTAGTTTACATGTTGTATCGAATTTGTAATTCATTTTGTATTGATATTCTAATAGCTTAGATCTGCAGTTTTGTGGTAGTATAGAATATAGTAGTATAAAACAGAAACAACAATGTAAAAGTAGTAATATAGTAGTAGCATAGCCACAAGCATAAATCACTTAGTTCAAATAGGTAAAAACATTAAAACATAAGTTGACATGTCAGTTTTAAAATCAGTAATTAATCATGCATAAGTCGTCTGAGACACTCACTTATAGGTAAATGAAGTTGTACAATAAGCTAATTAGACTAAGTAATTATCATTCATATGTTCGGATAGTCTTAAGAAAAAATATAAGCCCAGATCTGATTTGAGTCTAAAATGAGAAATATCTGTTCAACGTGGCAATTTAATTAGAACCAGACCTGGAAGTTAAAAGGCTCACTCTCAATGAAACCAGTGATATAGTTAAATATTTGTGAATAATTTGTTTAGTTTCCATCTGATACCGTAAATAACTAGTTGACTTGTTTTAATCTAATCTGATCTGATAAGGCAAGTAACTGGCGTTCCTAAACCTCTCGACTAGTAGACAATTAGACATTAGCATAAAGCTATTATTGTAAATTAAGCTTGAAGAATATCTGTTGAGTTTCAGTGTATTGATATTTGATTTAAAGTTGGCAAGTTGTGTATCAATTTTCCTTTTCTGATAAATAAAAGTGACTCCATTTCATTTTCAATTCCAAGTATCTGTTCTATTATGAATTCTGTATTGTCCATTTGCCATTATTACCAGAAATTTGGTCTAGGCCTGTTGTATCGCGAAGGCCTGGACTGTGATCACGAGTCTGCTAGGCTTTTGAGCCTAAGCCTGATCCAGGTCAATAAGGCCTGGACTTATATGATATTGCCCTGAACATTATTTCAAAAGCCCAGGCCCGACAGAGAAGGAAAATATATGGGCCTGGAATGCTTAGTATTAGAAATCGGCTAAGGAAAAAACACAAATAGAAAAACATAATATACACCTCTTAGGGTAGAGACTTTAAAATTAATTGGGACGAGCCTCGCCTAACGTTAAACAAGCGGGGCCCCCCTTTTAGAAATGATATAATACAATTAGACTCGGGAAGGCTACTAGCTAATTCCATAGTCTTACCAAAAACAACTAAAAGCTGATAGACTATTTTAGGGCACGATTTTAATACACTTTCCATTGAACGAGTGTGCACTTGGTGCGACTCAAATCCAAATCTCGGCAAAGCTGAAATATACCGAAAGTCATAGGCGTACTGGTTGCGGTATGACTCGAGGCGTGTTTTCGCAATGCCGCAAATTTCTTAAAATAATACTTAACGTAAAAAGCACTATATGTTGTTAAAATCTGTGATTGAGTCAAACAAGAGTCGGGAACGACAATTGAGCGACCGTGCTAAAACCACGGAACCCGAGAATGCCTAATACCTTCTCCCGGGTTAACAGAGTTCCTTATCCAGATCTTTGCTTCGCGGACATTTTTTAAGAGTCAAATTCCTCGGATTCGGGATTAACCGGTGACTTGGGACACCATTATCTTTCTCAAGTGGCGACTCTGATTAATCTCAAATAAATCCCGAACCGATTGTCCTTTAATTGGAAAAACTCCTTCCTTTACGTTATTTTATCCGTTTCGGATATCTGAGCGTCGGGGTATACCCTACGAGCGTATTTATATGCTTATTTTCCCAAAAGTGGGGTAGTAAAAAGGGAGGTGTGACAGCTCTGGCGACTCTGCTGGGGATCCCAACCCCGAACCTCGGTTTCAGGGGCTAAGAACTCGAGCTCTTTAGAATTGCCGTTCGCGTTATCGTTTGACTTCATTATATGATTTGAACAACATGTTATGTGCTTTATCGCTTTGATATTATGTGGATTGTATATAAAATTGTGCCGAAAACCTTTCTCTCTTCACCCCCGGGGATGTGCTTACTGGTTGAGACTCCCCTTTCTGTTAAAGTCACCTTAAATTAAAAAAAAAAACAGAGGCCGGATAAGTTACAAAGCCGATTGACTCTGCGGGTCACCGGTACGTAGCCCCTCCTCGATTCGAGTTGTCCGCTCGGGTACACGGTCTAGCACTCTATGAAACTGTAAGATTTTGAACATAGGTCTAGGATGATTATTTGCATCATATTTGACTTAGGGTACTCAACACAGGGGTTGGGTCCGTCTAGGACAGGTGACCCGGTATTGGAAAAGACCGAGCATGTTATGTGTTGCACTTTTATTGTCCTTGATCGTTATGCGGACCGGCGGAAATCCCGAGGATAGAGAAATTGTTGAAAAAGAAAGAAAAAAAGGAGAGAGGAAAATAAGATTCCGAAAATTTGAAAATCTGAAAAAAAGGTGGAACAATTTTTGTTAAAATAATAGGTCAAATAATCTGACCGAACTACACAGGTTTGATTCTCGCCGTTAGATGGGATACGTAGGCAACCCTTAAACGGGTCCAACCACACTTTTTTTTAAAAAAAAAAAGACCAAAAAGATTTTCCTTTCAAATAATCGAGGTGATCGCTATTTTTGGAAATGGCCGAATGTTCCGAAAGGACACCGGAAGGCTGTTTTGGCAAAAATGGCCACTTCGAAAGTCATTTTCTTTTCTTTCCTTCAAAAATGAAAACTTGCATTGAAAAAGATTTTCCTTTTTTCTAAATAAAATCGCCTTAATAAATGTGCATGACGAGCACAATGATGAATGAACATTTCTCCCTAAATAAAATCCCTTTGGAGCTGAAATTATGGTGGCAAGACATGGGATCAGATGGTCAAGACTGGGTCAAAGGTTACTTAAAAGGCCTTACGGGGTTATTAGACATGGTTTCCCGAGGCGATGTGATTAGAGCGTTGGTCACGTTTTGGGATCCGGCACACAATGTATTGCATTTCCCAGATTTTGAACTCACCCCTACTTTAGAGGAGATTGCCTTCTATATCGGGAAGACCGAGGTCCCGTTAAAAGGAAAATACCCGGTATCTCCGAGGACGGTAACAGTGCATCGTTTCCTGGACTCTTTGAAAATTGCCAGGAATGTTCACAACGAAGATCTGGCCAACGGGTTTTGTTCCTTAAGCTTCATCTATAGTAGGTTTGGACACATAGGGGGTTTCAACGACCCCACGAATAAATTATGCTGCAATTCCAACCGAGCTAAATGGGAGGAACACCGGAGGTTTGCATTTTTGGTGGCATTTCTCGGAATTGTCGTATTCCCGAGAAAAGATGGGCATATCAACATAAAAGTTGCCGGGGTAGCTACCACACTGATAGTACAAGATAATTGTACTCTAGCCCCAATGATCGTGGCGGACATCTACCGTGCTCTGACTGCGTGCAAAGCGGGAGCCAACTTCTTTGAAGGGTGTAATTTGATCTTGCAAATCTGGATAATTGAACATCTATGCCACCATCCTTCGTTCTCAAGTTATGGTTCGGCTGAACGGACATGTTTGGAAGAGTTCGGTACGAGAACAAAAGAAGTAAAATTGCCGGAGGGAGTCCAAGGTTGGATTGTGTATCTTCGATCACTAACTGATGGTCAAATCGATTGGACGTATGACTGGCTACCTCTTGATGAGGTAATGTATATGCCAACGGAGGGATCGCCATTTTTGATCATGGGTTTGAAGAGCATACAACCTTATGCCCCATACAGGGCCCTGCGACAGTTGGGTAGGTGTCAAATTATTCCGAGAGATGGGGACCTCAGTTTGCAAGCTGTAGAGATTGGTCCGTATAGGCAATTCCCAGAAGCAAAGATCCGGCAAATCTGGAATGAGTGCCAAAATTTGAAAATTGATACTTGTGTGCCGAACAGAGCAAAGGGAGAAATGTCGCCTGGATACTCCACATGGCACCAACGAAGTGTTGAGCACGAACGTCTTTCGAAGAGACCTCACTTGCAAGATTTGATAGAGCAATCCAAGGAGAATCAGAACTGGGTGGCCAAGGAAAAAGAATACAAGGCCAAAATCAGCTTGTTGGAGGATAAATTGAGAAATCTCCATTTCGAAAGTGGTTTACAGGCAGCATCCGATGAAGTGGAGAAGAAACAGCTGAAGAAAGAAAATGAGATGTTGAAGGCTCAAATTGCCCAAATGAAAATTGCATCCGAGACCCCGATTATCTTAGCCCGGGATGAGAAATTAATTGAGATTCTCCGGCGCGTAGTAAATGACTACGGCTTCGACTTGGACAAAGCTGAAAAGGAATTAGTCAGGGCTCGGAAGCAAATAGACAGAGATGTTGAGGAAAGAGCCAAGTTGGTTCGGCAATTACAAGACAAGCACGATTTTGAGGTAGCTCAGCTTAGAAAGAAAATAATTTCAGCCACGGTTAAAAGTAACAAGATTATCAAGGATGTTGAAGAAGAGAGAGAGCATTGTTACACAACTATGGCTAAATTAGAATTGGAGCTGCAACAAGTGCAGAAAGATAACCAACATACCTTGGATGCTCGCACTGAACAAATAAGCCGATTATTGCAAGAAAAAGGGGTCATCCGAGAGAAGATTGTTCGCATTGCCCAATACATCACCCGGAAGAGTCAACTGTGTGAAGATATGTCTCGAGGAACCTTTGTATCAGCAGTGAAGTTCTTAGTGCAACAAGTCATGTCTGACCTAGATAGGCTCCAAAGGGGATTAGCATATAGGCCCGCGGCAAGGCCGAACGATGCCTCGCGGGCACTAGGAGCATTAATGTACTCATAAGGCATGCATCATCTTTTTATATTTTTTCTTTTACAACATCACCTTGTAATCAATGTTTTGAATTATCAATGGAAATCAAGTGTTGTTATCAATTCTTTTGCTTTATGTCATTTCTTTTAAAATCGCTAGGCAAATAAATAGGAACGTAATTATGAAAATGACAAGAAAAAAAAAAGAGAGAAAGAAAAAGCAAGGAAAAAAAAAGAAGAAAAAAAAAAGAAAAAAAAGAAGAAAGAAAGAAAAAGAAAGAAAAAGAAAGAAAAAAGGAAAGAAAAAAAGAGGGGAAAAGAGAGAAAAAAAGAAGAAGTGATTGGTCCAAATGAGCAGCGGCCGGGATGATGCATGACGACTCGAGGAAATATGTTTGTTTTTAAAGTCGTTGCATTTTATTCATGCGCTAACAACTAATGGGTGTTGATGCTTGTGAGTTCGGATTTTCTTGGCAACTGGCATTCTGGCTACCCACCCATACAACACAAGATACAAGAAGATGACGAAAGCTGTGTCCCAAGAAATTGAGGCAACTATCGTAGATCCTGCTCATGAAGAGGAGATTGTAGATGTAGCAGGAATGAAGGAGGAAATGTACAAGCTGAGGCAGCAGATGGCCGAGATGTACCAGGCCTGGTCTAGAGGTCAACCCCTGCCAGCTTACCCTGCCAACCCCGCATACATCCCTCCAGCCAACCCCAATCCTGAGCCACCGACAATGAATTCATCCTCCACATACCCTGATTACCCTCACTATTATGCCTCCACCTCCCAAGTACCACCACCTCCAGTAAAACAAGCACTACCTCACACACCCCAAGTTGCCCCAGTGTATGTGGCACCTCCACCCGCTGCTATGCACAAATCCTCCAGTGAACCGATGTTTCATATACATGATCCTCACTACTACCCTCCAGAACCAACTTTCCGACAACATGAGTCTCATGCTCCATTGATAGAAACAAGTGAAGAAAGAATTGCCAAGAGTGTAGGGCAAGAAGAGATGGCCAGAAAAGTGAAAAGTCTGGAGAATGCCTTCCGCACTATGCAAGGATTAGGAGGGCAGGTGAGTGTGGCCTACAAGGACTTATGTCTATTCCCTGAAGTGCATCTCCCCGTGGGATTCAAGTTGCCAAAATTCGATATGTATAGCGGACACGGAGATCCGGTAGCTCACCTCAAGGGATACTATAGCAAAATGAGAGGTGCAGAAGGTAAAGATGAGCTATTGATGGCGTATTTCAGCCAGAGTCTGAGTGGTTCAGCTTTAGAGTGGTATACCCGACAAGATCATACAAGGTGGTTCGTCTGGGATGATCTTGCGCAAGCCTTTGCAAATCACTTTCAATACAACTTAGAAATCATACCCGATAGACTATCCCTTACAAAAATGGAGAAGAAGCCGGGGGAAAGCTTCAGGGAGTTCGGTTTCAGATGGAGGGAGCAGGCTGCAAGAGTAGATCCACCCATGAGGGAAGGGGAGATGGTGGATTGTTTCCTACAGGCTTTGGAGCCTACATATTACGGTCATTTAGTGTCAATGAAGTCGTGAAGATGGGAAACTTTGTGGAGGAAGGTTTGAAAACAAATAAAATCATGAGTTTTTCGGCCATTAAGGCCACCAATCAAGCAATACAAACTGGAAACGGAGGAGCAATGGGAAAGAAGAAAAAAGAAGAGGTAGCAACCGTAGAAAGCAGGCCATGGAACCGAAACCCGCATCATCACCCACCAAGACCCTACCACCAACACCCACCAAACCCATCAACCCCGTATAACCCATCACCACCATCTTACCCGCCAAACCCATACAACACATCAACCCCATATAACCACCACCACCATAACCACCAACAGTCCCACACTACCACCACCCACAAGCCCAAGCCTACCCACCACCACCACCACATGTGTGGAGAGCCCAAACCCCACATAATGTTTACCACACCCAGAACACATGCCCAACCTCTAAACCCTACAGAAACCAAAACAGGCCCAGGCCTGACTCAGAGTGGAGAAACAAGGCAAGGAAAACATTCACCCCATTGGGGGAATCATATACCAGCCTTTATCATAGATTGAAAGAGTTGGGGATGCTGAGCCCGGTTGCACCTAAAGTTCCAAACCCACCCCCGAAAAACCTTGATCCTTCTGTTAGGTGTGAATATTGTTCGGGAACACTGGGCCATGATACTGAAAAATGTTGGCAATTAAAGAATGCCATTCAGGATCTTATTGACGATAGGAGAATTGAAGTTCAGGCTCTAGAAGCTCAAAACATCACCCAAAATCCACTGCCAAATCACCATGAAACACACATGATAGAATTGGTGCAAGGTGATAGCATTCAGAAACCATATCAGTCTGTGATGATGATAAAGTCAAGTGGCAGAGCAGAAAAGGAAGCCGTGAAAGAAAAAGTGATAGTTGAAGAACCAGCAGGAAAGCCAGTAGTGGTGGAGGGTTTGAAAGTGGTAGTGCCAGGCGTAAAGCCGATTGTGACTGTGAAAGGCGTGAGTACGGAGCCAATAATCATAAGACCGGTGGTGCAGAGGTCGGTAGTGAGCACAAAGACTGTACCTTGGAATTATAACAAGGTGGCAGTGGTTTATAAAGGAAAAGAGGTGTCTGGGGAAATTAATGAAACCCACGGTCTGACTCGGTCTGGGATGTGTTTTACCCCAGAAGAGTTAAGAAGAATGAAAATAGTGAAAGAGAATCAGTTGAAGAAGCCGGTGTGAGAAGAAGAGGCGGAGGAATTCCTCAAAAAGATAAACTCGCAAGATTACTCTATAGTCGAGCAGCTGAGGAAAACCCCCGCGCAGATCTCTTTGCTATCTTTGCTAATACACTCAGAAGAACACAGGAAGGCTCTGATGAAGATACTGAACGAGGCTCATGTTCCAGAAAAGATCTCAGTTTGCCACCTGGAAAAGATTACCAACAAGATTTTCGAGTCTAATAGGATCACATTCTCAGATAAGGAATTGCCTGTTAAGGGAACCGAGCACAATAAGGCGTTGTACCTTACGGTAAAGAGCGAAGAGTCGGTAGTGACCAGAGTGTTGATAGACAACGGATCAAGCGCTAACATTTGCCCGCTGTCGACTTTGGGAAAGCTGAACATCAGTCCGGACAGAATTCGGAAGAACAGTATAAACTGATGGTGGGGGTAAAAACACATTGGGAGGCATCATTCTAGAGGTTACCATCAGTCCTGTGGATTTTACTATGGAATTCCAGGTGCTCGACATTGCTGTGTCATATAATTTGTTGTTAGGCCGACCCTGGATCCACGCGGCCAAGGCAGTACCATCGTCTTTACATCAGATGGTCAAATTTGAGTGGGAGCAACAGGAGATTGTGGTACATGGGGAAGCAAATGCTTGTAATATGGTGACACCGTTTGATGATACTGACGGAGATAGAGGTCCTTGGGTCTACCAAGTGACATATGCTATTGCGGTAAACAGAATTGCTGAAGGGGAGAAGTTGCCAATCCCTATGGTGGCACCAACTGCTGTGATGGTGGCCAAAGAGATGCTTAGAAATGGGTTTGCACCAGGGAAGGGATTGGGAAAAGCATTGCAGGGGGTTATTCAGCCGGTTCAGCTTCCAGAAAACAAGGGTACTTTCGGCTTAGGGTTCAAACCCACCTTTGCCGACATCCAGAGAGCCTCAAAATCCAAAAAGAACTGGACCTTGCCTAAGCCTATACCCAAACTATCCGACACCTTCGTCAAGCCTGATACAAAATATCGGACATCTGCTGCGACAAAGTACATCGAGACCCGACCTGATGAAGAAGTGCCGAGTTTTGAGAAGATGTTTTGGGATGTGAATATGGTTGAAGTGGGGGAAGGCACAAGCAAAATGGATGTGCAGTTTGTGGGACCCGGAATCATGTTGAACAATTGGGAAGCTACTCCTTTCCCTATCAGGAAGGAGTCTTGGTAGTTAGCTCCAAAATTTCATCATTGCTTTCCCAAAATTGTTATTTTTATAGTTCTCCCATCCCCCTCATGAAAAGAAAATCAAAATGTATCCCGAACTTTGTTCGTTCTTTTTATCAATGAAATGCAGTTTTCCTTTTTCGTCACTTTTGCCTTATTTTTCTTTATTTTTCCTTTTGTACAGTTCTGCATGTGTTGATTCTGATGCCATGTCATGCGTGAAGGATTCTAGACCCAGTTCTGACAGTCACATTACCATACAAGAAATTGAGGAAGATAGTGAAATAGAATGTGAGGATGAGGAAGCCCTCGAAGAAATAAGCAAGGACATGAAACAATATGAGGAAAAACCCAAACCGAATCTGAGTGATACCGAATCTGTAAATTTGGGAAGCGAAGACAATGTCCGGGAAACAAAGATCAGTGTTCATTTGGAGGCACCCCTCAGGGATGAATTGATAAGGTTGTTACATTAGTTTAAGGACATTTTTGCTTGGTCCTATGATGACATGCCCGGACTTAGCACTGATTTGGTGGTACACAAGCTGCCTATCTATTCTGAATGCCGGCCGGTAAAACAAAAGTTGAGGAAATTCAAAACGGACATTAGTGTGAAGATAAAAGAAGAGGTGAATAAGCAGTTTGAGGCAAAGGTCATAAGAGTTACCAAATACCCCACCTGGTTGGCGAATGTCGTGCCGGTCCCAAAGAAAGATGGAAAAACCAGAGTGTGTGTGGACTACAGAGACCTCAACAAAGCCAGTCCGAAGGATGACTTCCCATTGCCAAACATCCACATATTGATCGACAATTGCGCCAAGCATGAAATCGATTCGTTTGTGGACTGTTATGCCGGTTATTACCAAATCCTGATGGACGAAGAAGACACTGAGAAAACTGCCTTAATTACACCTTGGGGAACGTATTGTTACAGAGTAATGCCGTTTGGATTGAAGAATGCCTGGGCAACTTACATGAGGGAAATGACCACAATGTTCCAGAATATGATGCATCGAGAAATTGAAGTGTATATGGACGATGTCATCATAAAGTCCAAAAATCAACCTGATCATGTGAGAGATTTGAGAAAGTTTTTCCAAAGACTCCGGAGGTACAATTTAAAGCTCAATCCTGCGAAGTGCGCCTTTGGAGTACCTTCAGGGAAATTATTGGGGTTTATAGTGAGTCGGCGAGGTATTGAACTAGATCCATCAAAGATCAAGGCTATCCAAAGTCTACCTCCGCCGAAGAACAAGAAGGAGGTAATGAGTTTACTAGGAAGGTTGAATTACATTAGTCGATTCATTGCTCAATTGACATCAACGTGTGAGCCGATATTCAAGTTGTTGAAAAACGATGCAGCAGTGAAATGGACCACGAGTGTCAGGAAGCCTTTGACAAGATCAAGGAATATTTGGCCAATCCCCCAGGTGTTAGTTCCTCCAGAACCAGGGCGACCTCTGATTTTGTATCTGACAGTGCTTGATAACTCCTTTGGTTGTGTACTGGGTCAGCATGACGAGACAGGCAAGAAAGAACAAGCCATATATTACCTCAGCAAGAAGTTCACATCCTACGAGGTGAAATATACTCAACTTGAAAGAACTTGTTGTGCGTTGATTTGGGTAGCTCAGAAGTTGAAGCACTATTTGTCAGCATATACCACATACTTGATATCACGACTGGATCCCCTCAAGTACATATTTCAGAAGCCTATGCCTACGGGAAGACTGGCCAAATGGCAGATTCTGCTCACGGAATTTGACATTATCTATGTGACTCGTACGGCAATGAGGGCCCAAGCTATTGCAGACCACTTAGCTGAGAATCCGGTGGATGATGAGTATGAACCATTGAAGACGTACTTTCCGGATGAGGAGGCAATGATTATCGAGGAGATGGAGCAAGATGAGAGACCAGGATGGAAAATGTACTTCGACGGAGCCGTCAACAGCAAGGGCGTTGGTATCGGAACGGTACTCATTTCAGGTACGGGTCAACACTATCCCGTCACAGCTCAGCTCCGATTTTTCTGTACCAACAACATGGCCGAATATGAGGTGTGCATCTTGGGATTAAGGATGGCAATTGACATGGGTATTCAAGAGATTTTGGTCATGGGTGACTCGGATCTCTTGGTACACCAAATTCAAGGGGAATGGGAGACACGAGATTTGAAATTGATACCATATCGGTATTGTTTGCACGAGTTGTCTCAAAGATTCCGGTCTATAGAGTTCAAGCACATCCCAAGAATGCACAATGAGATCGCAGACGCTTTGGCCACACTGTCCTCTATGTTGCATCATCCGACAAAACATATATAGATCCGCTCCAGATCCAAGTCCGAGATCAAAATGCTTATTGCTTCGTTGTGGAAGAAGAATCGGATGGAGAGCCGTGGTATCATGATATTAGAGAATACTTGAAAGCTGGCAAATACCCGGAGCAAGCCACTGGAGATCAGAAGAGAGCCATCAGGCGTCTAGCCAATGGATTTTTCTTCAGGTGGAGGAGTGGTATACAAAAGAACACCAGATCTGGGTTTATTGCGGTGTGTGGATGCACAACAAGCAGATGAAATCATGATTGAAGTACATGCCGGAGTATGTGGACCCCACATGAGCGGATATGTTTTAGCAAAGAAGATTTTAAGAGCTGGGTATTACTGGCTCACCATGGAGCGTGATTGTATCAGGTATGTAAAGAAATGTCACCAGTGCCAGGTACACGGAGATTTGATCCACTCCCCGCCTTATGAGTTGCATACAATGTCCGCACCGTGGCCCTTTGTCGCCTGGGGCATGGATGTTATCGGCTCGATAGATCCAGCGGCCTCCAATGGGCATAGATTCATCTTGGTTGCAATCGAGTATTTCACCAAGTGGGTTGAGGCAAAAACGTTCAAGGCAGTAACAAAGAAAGCGGTGGTGGATTTTGTGCATGAGAATATTATATGTCGATTTGGAATTCCCAAGGTGATCATCACAGATAATGGAGCCAATCTAAACAGTCATCTTATGGTGAAAGTTTGTGAGAGATTTAAGATCACACACCGCAATTCCACACCTTACAGGCCAAAGGCGAATGGTGCAGTAGAGGCGGCGAATAAGAATATCAAGAAGATTCTCCGAAAAATGGTGGAGGGATCCAAGCAATGGCATGAAAAGCTACCCTTTGCTCTCATGGGTTACCGCACGACAGTGCGTACTTCTATCGGAACCACACCTTACACACTGGTGTATGGAACGGAGGCTGTTATACTCGCAGAAGTAGAAATACCGTCATTAAGGATCATAGCCGAAGCTGAGATAGATGACGATGAATGGGTAAAAGCCCGGTTGGAACAATTGAGTTTGATTGATGAGAAGAGATTGGCCGCAGTTTGCCATGGGCAATTGTATCAACGAAGAATGGCCAGAGCATACAATAAGAAAGTACGACCTCGAAAGTTTGAAGTCGGACAACTTGTATTGAGGCGTATCTTACCGCATTGGGCCGAGGCGAAGGGCAAGTTTGCGCCAAATTGGCAGGGACCGTTTGTGGTATCACGGGTGTTGTCCAATGGAGCATTGTATTTAACAGATGTTGAAGGAAAGTGCGTAGAGACTGCTATCAATTCAGATGCAGTCAAAAGATACTATGTATGATTCATTTTCAATTATGTGTTTTGTATTTTGTTGTGATTTTGGAATTGAAATGACGAAGGCGTTTTATTCTCTATCCAAACACTTTATCCATTGATAACCCCTTTGAGCCTTAATGAATATATTCTTTCATATCCCTCTCTCGGAATCACTTTAGCGCAATTAAATCGAAATTGCCAAAATAAAAAATGTGTTGAAAAAAAAATTTGATGAAAAATGAAAAAAAAAATGAAATTAAAAAATGAAATGACAAAAAAAGAGAAAAAGACAAAGAAATCGGGAAAAAGTCAAAAAGAAATCCATCTAACTAATGAAGTTGGATGAACTACGTCTGACTTGATCCCGAAAGGGTACGTAGGCAGCCTCTCTGAGGTTCAGTCATAATAAAGAAAAATCCAAAAATTCCCCACATATTGAAACTGGGGCAGAAGTTATATTTAATAATTCGAGAGTTGTAAATATTTTTGAACCCTCGTAAAATTTTGAGCCGTTATACCTTTCTTTCTTAACCCATCCAAAAGCCACGTTACAGCTCAAAGAAAGACCTTCTGATCAATTCCGAAATGATGACGAATGCAATGAAGGAGGAGCGAAACATCGGAGAATACTCGTGGTACAGAAAACAAAATACAAAAAGGAAAAATGAAAAAATAAAAAAATGAGAGAGTCTCATCGGTGAAAACCTTAATCGGCACTGTGAGGCGATTGTGAGTTTGAGAGAAATAAAATGAGAGAGTCTCATCGGTGAAAACCTTAATCGGCACTGTGAGACGACTGTGAGATTGAGAGAATAAATGAGAGAGTCTTATTGGTGAAAACCTTTCGAGGCACCGTAGGGCGATCGTGAGGACTACCAGAAAAGAGAAAAGCAACAAAAAAAAGTATCGGTTTGGGTTGGAAACAATTCGGAGACAGAATAAGGATTGGAACGAACTGGGTCAGAGTTTAAATACATGGCATGGTCAGCGGAATCAGCCAGCAAATACCCAGATAAGTTCTATCATCTCTCCAAAACGCCCTTACCTTTCTTTCATTTTTATGCATTTCATTATTTACCTTTTGAAAGCTAACTACCAGCTCCTGATAACGAAAGCCGAAACAACACTGGGTCAGAAAGAAGGAAGAGTTGGCAAGGAAATAAAGAAGTTTGGCAAACATGGCCAAAGGAAAAGAAAACAAAACAAAAATGGAAAAAATGAGAAAATACAAAAAGAGTCTGCAAGGGATAAACAGTTGAAAGTTGCACAGCATGAGAAAAGCAAAAAAGGAAGAAAGCAATAAGAAGCACGGACGGCATATGCCAGTTGCCAGTAGTTTATATCTAATAAATTTTGTTTCATGCAGGAACAAGTTGTCACTAATCACTTTAAAGTGAATGTGACCAATGTGGAGAATAGAAAACACCAAAAGAGAAAGTTCACCAATAAGTGAAGAAATTCACAGGCAAGAGATAATTGGTAAAAGATACCAAAAAGAGGAAGGTAGCATCCTTTTAAAAATCCACTCCCCAGTCCTCAGGCTGCGGAAATACATTTCTGCATTTCGCATTGCACGTTTAATTTCTGTTAGGTGCCCACCTTCAAATACGGGAATATTTTTCTACATCGCATTGCACGTTTAATTTATGTTAGGTGCCCACCTTCAAATACGGGAATATTTTTCGCATCGCATTGCACGTTTAATTTACGTTAGGTGCCCACCTTCGAATACGGGAATACATTTCGCATTTGCATTGCACGTTTAATTTCGTTAGGGGCCCACCTTCAAATACGGGAATATTTTTACGTATCGCATTGCACGTTTAATTTCGTTAGGTGCCCACTTCGAATACGGGAATATTTTTTGCATCGCATTGCACGTTTAATTTATGTTAGGTGCCCACCTTCAAATACGGGAATATTTTTCGCATCGCATTGCACGTTTAATTTACGTTAGGTGCCCACCTTCGAATACGGGAATATTTTTTCGCATCGCATTGCACGTTTAATTTTCGTTAGGTGCCCACCTCGAATACGGGAATATTTTTCTGCATCGCATTGCACGTTTAATTTACGTTAGGTGCCCACCTTCAAATACGGGAATATTTTTCCGCATCGCATTGCACGTTTAATTTCCGTTAGGTGCCCACCTTCGAATACGGGAATATTTTTTGCATCGCATTGCACGTTTAAATTATGTTAGGTGCCCACCTTCAAATACGGGAATATTTTTCTGCATCGCATTGCACGTTTAATTTTTGTTAGGTGCCCACCTTCGAATACGGGAATATTTTTCTGCATCGCATTGCACGTTTAATTTCTGTTAGGTGCCCACCTTCGAATACGGGAATATTGTTCTGCATCGCATTGCACGTTTAATTTCTGTTAGGTGCCCTCCTTCGAATACGGGAATACATTTCTGCATTTTCATTGCATGTTTAATCTCTGTTAGGTGCCCACCTTCAAATACGGGAATATTTTTCTGCATCGCATTGCACATTTAATTTCTGTTAGGTGCCCACCTTCGAAATACGGGAATATTTTTTGCATCGCATTGCACGTTTAATTTCTGTTAGGTGCCCACCTTCAAATACGGGAATATTTTTCTGCATCGCATTGCACGTTTAATTTCTGTTAGGTGCCCACCTTCAAATACGGGAATATTTTTCTGCATCGCATTGCACGTTTAATTTCTGTTAGGCGCCCACCTTCAAATACGGGAATACATTTCTGCATCGCATTGCACGTTTAATTTCTGTTAGGCGCCCACCTTCAAATACGGGAATACATTTCTGCACATCATGGTTTATATAGCTAAAAGCCCACACTGGGCAGAAAAGAAAAAAAAATAGTTTGTTGTTTTGTTTTGAGCAGGTTTCAGCTCGAGGACAAGAAGTACCATTGAAAATAAAAAAAAAAAGAGGGGAAAACAAGAAAAGAAAATCAACAAAAAGAGAGTGAGCATCAAAGAAAATCAACAAAAAAAAAAGAGTCTACATCACCAAAAAGGAAAGAAGAGCAAAAGCTAGTTTAGGAACAATTGTAATTGTAGGATCATAGCTTAGAATAGCTTCTTCATTTTACATTTCTCCCCCCCCCCTGGTGTAATAAGGAGTAAGTCAGCAGGTCTCAACAGTGTCAATGCAACAGTGAGTCTGGTAGTTTTAAACTTTCAGACCTTCCCGAACTACACTGACCTGATTCCTGTTTAGCCCAGGATATGTAGGCAACCTCTAAAGCGAGGTGCGGTCAAAAGGTTTTCAAAAATGCTTTTACGGAATGTGCCAATGTGCAAAAATCTCTCATTACTGCTCACTTGTCTTTGCACTTGAAACTCTTCGTGTTCCCGAGCAAAGAGGGGCAGCTGTGAGCACGTGATTTTTGCACCAGGCAAATAATTCCAAAATTAAAATATATATGTTTTTGAGTGCAATTACTTGCTTTGTTTGAAATTAGCTATACTTTGTGTGTTTGAATAAGTAGAAATTAGAAAAATAAAAAAAAATTAGGCTAGGTGATTAATTTATTTAATTTGATTAGTTTTGAGAAGAATAAAATAGTTTTAAGTAGTTAAAATTAGGAAAAATAGTAGAAAATTGCCAAAAAATACTAAATAATTAGCATAAGTAGGAAATTAGGATTTTATAACATTCCATAAAAGAAAAGAAAAAAAAGTATAAAAGAAAGTACATAAAAATGATTAAAATCGGTCGAAAATACAAAAATATAGGGTATAATAAGACTGGGCCAAATTTGATTCAAATGGCTGGCCCAGTCCCTTAGCCCAAAGGTCAGGCCTGATCCATGAAAGAGATAGCAATCTCAGCCGTTCATCAGGATAGATCCAACGGCTGAGAAAATGGGCGGAGTTATTTAATTAATTGAGATAGGAGACTCAATCTTAGCCGTTCATCTAGGTTCAATCCAACGGCCCAAATAATTAGCTAGTTGGTTTTAAATTAATTAAGATAAGAGTGATCTCAACCGTCCGTTCAGATGATCTGATGGTCGAGACCTTCGGTCTCTTTAGTAACCGAACGACGGCGTTTTAGTAACGCTTGTTCCTGGCCGTTGATCTTCATCCATTGGACGGCCAGGATCACCTTAGCTTCATCGCCTATATAAGGTATTGGTCTGAGACGGCCCGGCCATTTTTAGAAACCCCTAACCCTAGCCGCCCCTTCACTCCTCTCTTCTCTCCCATCTCTTCGTCTTCAACCTCAAGAAAACCTAGACGGCCAATGGCGGCCACCACCCCCACGGTGGTCGCCGGCCTTTCTAACTTCCCCCTCATCTTTTCTCTTCTTCTTTTCTTTCTTCTTCTATCAAAAGCTCCAAAAATAGACACTTTTCTTCAGAACTCCGGTCACCGGAACCACACCGGTGACCACCCAAACAACGAGAACCGCCCTCAAACCAATGCCAATCGCTTCCCCTTTTTCTGATCTATTCAACCATGCCACCCATGACCCTCGAATCTCCTTGGAACTTGTCGAATATCCAAAAGAAGGACGCCGGAAACCTAACTCCGTCGACTCAAAACCAAACCCTTCTTCAAGACTTTGTCTTTTACACTCCCAAACACCCCCCTGCAACTCAAACTTCAAAAAAGGTTTCGCCTTTAGGCCTAAAAGAAAAACCAGAAAAGAAAAACGAAAAAAATAGAACAAAGAAAAAGAAACAAAGGAAAAGGTCTGAGAGTCTGAAAAGAATAAAGAAAAGAAAAGAGAGGGATTAGGAAGCTCAGGGGACAGACCCTATAAGCTAAGTGCCCTGTCCTTTATCTGCTCTCTCTGTTTGATTCTGTTTTTATTTTTGCATGCTTCTATGTAATTTTTCTGATTCTTATTTTTGCATGTTAGTTTAGGATTTTCTTGTTGATCTTATGTTTCTTTTTTTCTTTCCTGTTCTCCTTCTCTCGTTTCACATCTTATATCCTGCATGTTCTAGTCTATATCTCTGTTTTCTCTAAGTTTCGAAATCATATGACTATATCTGTTAGTATTAAGGTTTTTGAACTTCTCCATCTCTTTCTGTTTTGTTTCGATTATGTGCTTTAAAAGATATGTCTTTTCTTCTTTATCTTCTTGGTTGGTAGTTTTTAGGTTCAAAAGCATGACTTTGATTCTTCACATGTTTAGTTGTTTAGTCATTTGCTGTATCTATCTCGTTTGTCTGCTTCTCTGTTTGGACTCTTGTTCTGATATCTTTCTTATGTCTCTGTCTTTGTCCTCTGTTAGTATTAGGCCTCTTCTTCTTGATTGATATTAGATAACTTCTTTAGTCTGAATGATTCTTCTTCTCTGCTTAATCTCATGTTTAGTTTCAAGGCTAGGATTAGCTGTTAGTCCTATGCTTTCCCTGTCCTATTTGTTTAGCATGAGTCTAGGGTTAGAGCTTGAAAATAAATCCTAATTGCCATGCCTATGTTAGTCTGAGCCACATTGACTATTTATAAAAGCATGTGCTTATGTGTGTAGTTGTGCCATGAACTTTAAAGGTTTTGAAGTTTCTTCAAACTATCATATGACTGAAATTGGTAATAATTAGGTCTGAATTGACATGAATTCACACTACATCGCATACAATCTGATGAAATGAGTTAGTTGACTAAAATTCAACCATATCTGTTGTTTTCTCTGAGTTTGAGTTGATTAATGCATGTTTCTTGGATCATATGTGCTTCTGTATGCAATTCATGTTAAGAATGCTTAAGTCTTGCTAGTTTCTATTTCTTATGAATGTCTGATTAATCATTTGATCTTTAGGAGGATTGGTTATAGCTGTTAGCATTAGGTCCATGAAAAATAGCTAGTTTTTAAATAGGTTAAAACTGAAAATGAACAAAATAGGCTATAAGTTTAATAATTAGCCTAAGAGTGGTCAACCTTGCAAAAGGTTGACCAACTCTATAAGGTCCAAACACACCAGCCCACTCTTAAAGGAGGCTGGTTGTGCAAAAATGGTCAAGCCTGCAAATGCAGACTTGCAAATGGGTTTAATTACCCAGGCTAAGTCTCAACTTGAGACTGGCCACTAGTTTAATAGGTCACTTGAGCAGGCTAGTCCTGCATTTAAGTTTAATTGACATGAAAATCACAAAAGTAGGTTATTAAGCAATAATTGGCCTAAGAGTGGCCAACCTTGCAAAAGGTTGACCAATTCTATAAGGCCCTAACACACAGTCCACCTTAAAAGGGGGTTGGTTGTGCAAAGTGGCTAAGTCTGCAAATGCAGACTTGCCGAGGCTCTATATTGAGCCCTGAACATTAAAAGGGCCAAATCTGCAAATGTTTTGGGCCTAATTGTTCGGTAATCATCCAAGTCTCAACTTGAGACTGGATAGATTTTAAAGAGTTAATAAAGCAGGCTAGTCCTGCAATTAGTTTTAAAATTGAAATAAAATTGGTCCTAATTAACTAGAACTGAGTAAAAGGGGTCAAATTTGAAATAGTTCTTTAAAGTAGAACTGGACAGCCCTTAAATGCCAGTGCAATGGCTGGCTATTAGTTAAATAAGTCCCAAAGAAGCTGAAACTTGACCTAGGCAGTCAGGTAAAACAGCAGTGGCATTCAGGGCATAATTGGAAACTAATTTGGTAAAACAGTGAATAGGGTGAAACATAAGAGGGTAAGGGAGTCATTTGTACCCCTGATTTCTGCAATTTTGCAGAGATTTAAGGGTATAATGGTCTCCCTAAAATGGGATATCTGTAAAAATCCCAAACCCTTAGGGTTACATTGGTAAAAACCCATAAAAAGGAATCTTTAGAACCTTCCAGCACATGCTGGAAGGGTTTCTGCTAACTGAATTGGGGGCTTAAGTGTACAATGGGTAAATTTTAGAGGGGGAGAAGTGGGATTAATCCCATACTTTCTCCCCAAGTTTCAGCCCTTTTGCCCAATTATAAATACACCCTAAAAGAGGCTGAATGAGGTTCGAAAATTTGCAATCTGAAATTCATTGAGGCTGATTTTTTTAACATAAAAGTTTCAGAATTAAAATATAGCAGGAGAACAGTAGGATTTCTGGGATCTTTGAGTTTGAATCTGTTAATTGCTTCTGGTTTTGGGTTCTCTGCTCGATCATTTGCCTGGATTTCTACTTGTTTGCTGTTGCTGGGTTTTTTCTATCATTGTTGATGTGGTTTTTCTTGCGTTGTGGATCTTCAGTCAATCTGTTGCATTTGATGTTCGAGTCTTGCTGTTACTCATCTACTTAATCTCCCTAGACTCATTGGATTTTCATTTTTATTCAGGTACACTACTCTTTTACTTGAAGCTGTAATCCCGAGTTGACTGAATGACATGAAGATCCTGTTTAGTTTACATGTTGTATCGAATTTGTAATTCATTTTGTATTGCTATTCTAATAGCTTAGATCTGCAGTTTAGTGGTAGTATAGAATACAGTAGTATAAAACAGAAACAACAACAATGTAATAGTAGTAATATAGTAGTAGCATAGCCACAAGCATAAATCACTTAGTTCAAATAGGTAAAAACATTAAAACATAAGTTGACATGTCAGTTTTAAAATCAGTAATTAATCATGCATAAGTCGTCTGAGACACTCACTTATAGGTAAATGAAGTTGTACAATAAGCTAATTAGACTAAGTAATTATCATTCGTATGTTCGGATAGTCTTAAGAAAAAATATAAGCCCAGATCTGATTTGAGTCTAAAATGAGAAATATCTGTTCAACGTGGCAATTTAATTAGAACCAGACCTGGAAGTTAAAAGGCTCACTCTCAATGAAACCAGTGATATAGTTAAATATTTGTGAATAATTTGTTTAGTTTCCATCTGATACCGTAAATAATTAGTTGACTTGTTTTAATCTAATCTGATCTGATAAGGCAAGTAACTGGCGTTCCTAAACCTCTCGACTAGTAGACAATTAGACATTAGCATAAAGCTGTAGTTGTAAATTAAGCTTGAAGACTATCTGTTGAGTTTCAGTGTATTGATATTTGATTTAAAGTTGGCAAGTTGTGTATCAATTTTCCTTTTCTGATAAATAAAAGTGACTCCATTTCATTTTCAATTCCAAGTATCTGTTCTATTATGAATTATGTATTGTCCATTTGCCATTATTACCAGAAATTTGGTCTAGGCCTGTTGTATCGCGAAGGCCTGGACTGTGATCACGAGTCTGCTAGGCTTTTGAGCCTAAGCCTGATCCAGGTCAATAAGGCCTGGACTTATATGATATTGCCCTGAACACTATTTCAAAAGCCCAGGCCCGACAGAGAAGGAAAATATATGGGCCTAGAATGCTTAGTATTAGAAATCGGCTAAGGAATAAACACAAATAGAAAAACATAATATACACCTCTTAGGGTAGAGACTTTAAAATTAATTGGGACGAGCCTCGCCTAACGTTAAACAAGTGGGACCCCCCTTTTAGAAATGATATAATACAATTAGACTCGGGAAGGCTACTAGCTAATTCCATAGTCGTACCCAAAACAACTAAAAGCCGATAGACTATTTTAGGGCACGATTTTAATACACTTTCCATTGAACGAGTGTGCACTTGGTGCGACTCAAATCCAAATCTCGGCAAAGCTGAAATACACCGAAAGTCATAGGCGTACTGGTTGCGGTATGACTCGAGGCATGTTTTCGCAATGCCGCAAATTCCTTAAAATAATACTTAACGTAAAAGCACTATATGTTGTTAAAATCTGTGATTGAGTCAAACAAGAGTCGGGAACGACAATTGAGCGACCGTGCTAAAACCACGGAACCCGGGATTGCCTAATACCTTCTCCCGGGTTAACAGAGTTCCTTATCCGGATCTTTGCTTCGCAGACATTTTTTAAGAGTCAAATTCCTTGGATTCGGGATTAACCGGTGACTTGGGACACCATTATCTTTCTCAAGTGGCGACTCTGATTAATCTCAAATAAATCCCGAACCGATTGTAC
This sequence comes from Nicotiana noctiflora, assembly GCA_032618575.1. Taxonomy (NCBI): domain Eukaryota; kingdom Viridiplantae; phylum Streptophyta; class Magnoliopsida; order Solanales; family Solanaceae; genus Nicotiana; species Nicotiana noctiflora. The sequence continues at coordinate 46,479 of JASVEL010008790.1, read as the reverse complement.
TTTAATTGGAAAAACTCCTTTCCTTACGTTATTTTATTCGTTTCGGATATCTGAGCGTCGGGGTATACCCTACGAGCGTATTTATATGCTTATTTTCCCAAAAGTGGGGTAGTAAAAAGGGAGGTGTGACACATGCCATGCGAGCGGTCCCCTCGAGCTTGTATCAAGTGGTCAAATACCCTACCCCATGGGGAATATTCAGCATTAAGGGAGAGCCGCGCACAGTCCAAGAGTGCTAGAAAATAACACAAGACTGCGCCCACACCCGGCAATTGAACGGGGTGAGCACAGAAGCATAGCAATCAGCTATGTCGGGGACCAAAAAGGACCCAACGGCCAATGGCATCAGAGACCCAGACATTGTGGAAGCCTGTAAAGCTACGGTAGAGGATCTCGACCTAGTTCAGCTAGATCGCAACGACCCCAAAAAGAAGGCATACATCAGCCACGGGCTCGCCAACCCGGGTAAGTATCATGAATTTTTGAGTAATCATGCAGAAAATTTTGCTTTTTCCCATGCAGACATGCCAGGGATCTCGCCAGATATCGCCACCCACCGGCTCAACATGGACTCACTACATCCGCCGGTAAGGCAAATCAGGAGAAAGTTCAACGCCGCAATCAATGAGGCAATCCACGAAAAATTAGACAAGTTGCTAGCCAACGGCTTCGTCAGGGAGTCAAAATACCCACAATAGGTTGCCAACGTAGTGATAGTAAAAAAGAAGAGCGGGAAATGAAGGATGTGCGTGGACTTCACCGACCTAAACAAGGCATGTCCTAAGGATTCCTTCCCCCTACCTCACATCGATCAACTGATCGACGCCACCGACGGACATGAATTACTAAGTTTCTTGGATACATACTCTGGCTATAACCAAATCCTGATGGCCGAGGAAGATCAGTAGAAAACCACGTTCATCACACATTAGGTACCTACTATTACAGAGTGATGCCCTTCGGGCTCAAGAATGCAGGGGCTACTTACCAAAGGCTGGTCACTAAGATATTCAAGGAGCAACTTGGGAAAACTATGGAGGTTTACATCGACGACATGCTAGTGAAGTCGACAAGGAAGGAGGATCACATCAACCACTTGTGAGAGGCCTTCGAGATACTGAACAAATACGGAATGAAGCTGAATCTGAGAAATGCGCCTTCGGCGTAGCATCGGAAAAGTTCCTTTGATTTCTCGTATCTCAAAGAGGGATCAAAGTCAAGCCCGATCAGATCAAGGCAATCGCCTCAATACTCGAAACACTCAGCAGCAAGAAACAAGTCCAGAAGTTGACAGGCCGAATAGCCTCCCTCTCCCGTTTCATCTTCCGATCGTCAGATAAATGCCATAAATTCTTCAGCGTGTTGAGAAAGGACAACGGATTCCACTGGAATGACGAATGCATCAAAGCCCTGCAAGAACTGAAGGCATATCTGTCGTCGCCACCGTTGCTGTAAAAAGCAAAGCCAGGTGAGCCTCTACTGACATATCTAGCCGTATCAGAGGTTGCGGTCAGCGGGGTACTGGTTCATGAAGAAAACGGTATGCAATCACCTATCTATTACATTAGCAAAACCCTAGTGGACGCCAAAACTCGGTACCTGCACCTCGAGAAATTGGCGTTGGAACTGGTCACGGCTTCCAGGAAGCTAAGACCCTACTTCCAGTGCCACCCCATCAGAGTAGTGACCACTTTCCCTCTGAGGAGCATCCTGCACAAGCCCGAACTATCGGGCCATCTCGCTAGATGGGCCATAGAGCTCAGCGAGCACGATATCACTTATATCCCCAGAACTGCCATCAAGTCACAAGTCCTCACCGACTTCATGGCCGATTTCAGTGCCAAAATCTCACTGGAGGCAGAGAAGGAAGCCCTGCAAGCCGCTTCAAACACTGACCTCTGGATTCTCCACACTGATGGGGCCGCAAATGCCTCGGGATAGGGCTGGGACTCTTTCTTAAAGTTCCCACGGGCGAAGTCATTCACCAATCCATACGATGTCCCGAGATGACTAACAACGAGGCAGAATATGAAGCTGTTATTGCAGGTATAAAATTAGCCGTCAGGTATGGAGCTCGCCGACTGGTCCTACATTATGACTCACAACTTGTGGTAAATCAAGTCACCGGGACTTATCAGGTCAAAGAACAGAGGCTACGAAAATACCGAACGAAGATCTGCAAAATAATGGCCCAACTCGATGAATGTCACTTCGAGCAAGTTCGTAGAGTACACAATGCCGAAGCAGACGGACTGGATAAACTGGCCGCGGCCGCCACCAACCTGAACAGAAAGCACCGTCACCCTCCTACACTCCGCGATCGACCACACTGAGGTACTCTCCCTACATTTGACTTAGGACCGGCACAATCAATTTGTATCATATTTACAGGATGGAAACCTACCACACGGCAAAAAAGAAGCAAGAAAGCTTCGCAAACAAGTAGCGAGGTACTGTTTGGTAAATAACGACCTCTACAAAAGAACTTTTGGAGGGCCCCTGGCTAAGTGCCTAGGCCCCAACCAGACGACGCTTGTGTTAGAGGAAGTCCACGAAGGTCATTGTGGCGCTCATACAGGCAACTGGGCACTCGTGCGATGTCTAATACAGGTTGGGTACTACTAGCCCACCATGAAAAAGGACGCGGCGGAATACGTTCGCCAATGCAAAAATGTCAAAAGTTCGCCCCTCTGATACATCAGCCGGGGGAACCCCACCACTCGGTCACATCACCATGGCCCTTCATCAAATGGGGAATGGACATAGTCGGACCTCTAGCTGTCGGACGAGGGAAGGTACGCTTATTATTAGTTTTAACTGACTATTTCTCTAAGTGGGTGGAAGCAGGTGCCTACACCCAGATCCGCGAGCAAGAGGTCATCGCCTTCATCTGGAAGAACATCATATGTTGCTTCGGCATCCCCAAATAAATAACTTGCGACAATGGACGACAATTAATAGGACAAAAAAACAACTGACTTCTTCGACAAATGGAGCATCAAAAGAATACTTTCAACGCCATATCATCCAACCGCTAATGGCCAGGCAGAGTCATCCAACAAAGCCATACTAAACATTTTGAAGAAAAATATCGAAGACGCCAAAGGATTGTGGCCCGAACTACTGCCAAAAGTACTATAGGCACACAAGACTACCCCTAAATCCTCCATAGGAGAAACTCCTTACTCATTGGTCTACGGGACTGATGCCATCATACCGATCGAAGTCGGCGAACCAAGCCTAAGGTACTCGCACACAAGCGGAGAAGAGAACGACGCAAACCGACTACAAGATCTAGATGAAGCCAAAGAAAGAAAGGAAATGGCCCACATTAGGCTAGTGGCCCAAAAACAGCAGATCGATAGATACTACAACAAAATAGCAAAATCCGGCCACTCAAGGTAGGCGACTATGTGTTAAAGGCCAAGACATTGGCATCCAAAGACCCGAACGAAGGAAAGTTGGGCACCAATTGGGACAGACCCTAAAAAATAGCTGCAGCAGCAGACAAAGGCCCCTTAAAGTTGGAAACCATGAACGGGAAGATGCTCCAAAACAACTAGAACATCTCCCACCTCAAGCATTTCCATTCCTAAAGAGTAACCCCCAAGTCGTAATCTTTCTCCCTTATCCGAGTTTTGTCCCAATTGGGTTTTCTCGGAGAGGTTTTTAATGAGGCGATGAAAGAGATGCTCGGGAATGTTTAGAAGTTTTAATTTGACACACCAAGCGTATGAAAGGCTACGGCCATCTCCAATGTATGAAAGGCTACGACCATCTCCAATGTATGAAAGGCTACGGCCATCTCCAATGTATGAAAGGCTACGGCCATCTCCAATGTCTGAAAGGCTACGGCCATATCCAATGTAGGAATGGCTACGGCCATCTCCAATGTATGAAAGTTTACGGCCATCTCCAATGTATGAAAGGCTACGACCATCTCCAATGTATGAAAGGCTACGACCATCTCCAATGTATGAAAGGCTATGGCCATCTCCAATGTACGAAAGGCTACGGCCATCTCCAATATACGAAAGGCTAAGGCCCTAACGACGTAAGGAAAGACCACGGTCATCCTCAACAAACGGAAGGCTACGGCCACCCATATAAGCAAATGGCTAAGTCCCCGACGATTTAAGGAGAGACTACGGTCGTCTCCAATATATGAAAGGCTAAGGCCCTAACGACGTAAGGAATGACCACGGTCATCCTCGACTAACGAAAGGCTACGGCCACTCACATAAGCAAAGGGTTAAGGCCCTGACAGCGTAAGGAGAGGCTACGGTCACCTACAATATACGAAAGGTTAAGGCCCTAACGACGTAAGGAAAGACCATAGTCATCCTCGACTAACGAAAGGCTACGGCCACTCACATAAGCAAAGGGCTAAGGCCCTGATGGAGTAAGGAGAGACTACAGTCGCCTCCAATAAATGAAAAAGGCCAAGGCCCTAACGACGTAAGGAAAGACCACGGTCATCCTCGATAAGCGAAAGGATACGGCCACTCACATAAGCAAATGGCTAAGGCCCTAACGGCGTAAGGAGAGACTACGATCGCCTCCAATATACGAAAGTCTAAGGCCCTAACGACGTAAGGAAAGACCACAGTCATCCTCGACAAACGAAAGGCTACGGCCACTCACACAAGCAAAGGGATAAGGCCCTGACGGCGTAAGGAGAGACTACGGTCACATCCAATAAACAAAAAAAAAGGCAAAGGCCCTGACGACATAAGGAGAGACTACGGTCTTCTTCGATATAAGCATAAAAGGTTAAGGCCCTAACAGCTTACGGAAAGACTACGATAAGTAAAAAGCCATGCCATACACAATACAGAAGTTGCAAAGAGGATACAAAAACACAAGCAGTTCCCATGAAGTCATCAAAAATCATCTTAATAAATAAATTACAATGTTACAAGATAGTCTCGATTACAAAAAGAGAAATAACCTTATCTAACCGCCATGGACCTCATCACCTTCCTCCACACCGGCCACACCGTCATCACGGTCCCCATTGCCTTCGTCCCAAAACACCCTATCAATCCAAGACCTGGTGCACAACTGGTCCACCTCCGCAAAGGAACCTCCCGTTTGGTCCGGAGAGTCAGAATCATACCCCCAAGCCTCACGTGCGACCTTGACAAGGCGATGCTGAGCTTCAACCTCCGCCTCGGTGGCTCTACCGGCAGCCAACAGCTCCTCAAAAATAGTCCATCTCACCTCAGCGTATACAAGCATGTCGTGAGCCTCACGAGACATATCGCCAGCTGGAGCAAGAATCTCCGCCTGCTGAAGGGCAGCCACCTCAGTCGTTGTGGTCCTGAGTTCGGCGGTAAGGGCATCAACCCTGGCACGCAATTCCGCTGCCTCCACCATCGCCACACGGCCCAGTTCCAGCTCTCCCTCCCGCTGCTAGAGAAGACTGTCCAATTTGGTGTTTCGGGCCACAGCGGCCATTAAGTCTGCGTCCGCCCTCTTTAGTTGAGCCGTACGCTCCCGTAACTGATCATCTGGTAGCTTCAAGCCCTCACGAAAAACTTGAAACTAAGGTTACTAGGTATAGAGATCCGCTAGCATTTTGTGCTTACTCCGGGCCTCCCGGTACTTCTTTGATGCCTTTCTGACGGCCGCATTCTTATTTCGCTCCCTTCGGCCCTGCTCCACCTCCAAGATGAGGGTCTATGAAAAAGGTAAAGAGAAGACACAATTCAAAACAACATAATACCTCAGGGCTCATAAGAAAACTATGAAAAGCAACGACCAAGTCATACCTGTAAGGAAGCGCCGGTGACTCGACGAGACAGATCTCTGTCGCTCACGACCTTCAAAGATTCTGCCTCGGTAGCCGACTTCCCGCATTTCTCTGCAAAGGGAATCAGCCGCCCCACCAAAGCTTTTATGTCCGGTACGGATTGGGGTGTACGCACCTTCGCTGCATCCATATAACATAGTGAGACGACGAAAGGTCGAACAGGCATAAAGAAAATAAACATAAGGGATAACACTTACATTCGACATTCTATGACTCAGGAAATCTGGCTGGGTCCGATACCAAATCCATGGTTCGGACGAAGAAATACTTTAGCCAGAACTGATAATTAGGTTTGTCCTCTGTCTCGATGACCAGGCCCTTCATCCCTCGATTCTTTAGTTGGAGCATCGTCCCTATCATAAATCCGGAACTGAACAACTGCAGCATATGATATACCATGACGTCTAAGCCTGCCCTCTCAGCATACATCGTCAATATATGGCATATCTTCCATGTGTAAGGGGCAAGCTGAGTCGGACATACGTTGTAGAACCGGCAAAGCTCTTCCGCCAATGGATAAATTGGGAGGCTACACCCCATTATGAAGGGGTACTCGTGAAGGCGCAGAACCCAGGCCTATGTACATTGGCGAAGTCCCCTCCAGCCGTCTGCATAAAAGTCACCTCCGGAATCTAACAAGATGCCCGGAGTTCGTCTAGGAGAGGTTCAGTAAATGTGGACCTCTCCCATGCATGAGTAGCCCCATTTGTTGGGAAATCCCTTCGAATGTACAATTTTCGGGGAAGTAGATTATCCACAAAAAGGGGGACGAGTGGTTTAAGAGGCTTCTTGCCACTCCCTAATGGCCGGGAAACCCTGGAAGCAGCTTCACCCTCATCTGTCCAACGACGACGACCACCTTTAGATATTTTTAGAAATCTTTATATTAAAGGAATAATAGCGAAACATGACGTCAACGCAAAACGTTGTAGTTCTATCAAAGAAAAAACGAAAGACAGGAGTATAAAAGAACTGTTTCACCTAACTATCGGTTGCTTTATGAGTTAGGGACAATCAAAAATTATAAAAGGGTAAATCGAAATCAATGGTAATATATCCAAAGATAGATCTTTAAATTTGTATAAAGGTTGTTCTTATAAAATTGTAGTGTCTCTTAATGAAGTGTTAAAGCTAGTTAGTAACAGAGAGATGAAATAGAGAGAGAATGATAGACAGAGAGAGTTGTATTATTATTGACTAATAACACTTGCCTTACAAATGATGGAGACCCTTCCTTATATAGAAGGAAGGTCCCCTCGCTAACACATTACATCATTTCAGAGCTATTATTATTACAATAACGGCGCATGGGGGAAGTCGGGGGGTCTGTACGAGCAAGTCTGCCTATACGCCTCTATGGTTGGGGCGTACCCCTTTCATCGTATGGGCGTAAGAGAGGATATCGTCTAACGTTTATGGCCGTATAAGGATATATGCTCGACCCGCATTGCATCTGATTCGACCCCATACAGTTAGTCCCTCCACCTATTTGAGATGTATTTGGCATATATCTGCAATGGGTGGATAAAGTCGACCCCTACTGGGTCTATCCGTATACGCACACGTGGCATGTTCTTCTGAACCATCGTTTGCTGATGCCATGCATCATAATTGCGGTTGCTCCCGAGGCAGGCCAGAAAGGCGATTTGACATTTTGGTTTCCCGCCTCTTTTCTAGTGCAAACCTCTCTGAATCCCGTGTACTGGCTTGTTACGAATAGTGAGATGTTTCAAGACTTTCTATTCTTTGGATCATCAAAAGGTTCTTTTATACTCATGTCTTTCGTTTTTTCTTTGATAGAACTACAGCTTTTTGCGTTGACCTTGTGTTTTGCTGTTATTCCTTTAATATAAAGATTTCCAAAAATGGCTAAAAGTGGTCGCTGTCGTGGGACAGACGAGGGTGAAGCTGCTTTCAACGTTTCCCGGCCATCAGGGGGTAGCAAGAAGCCTCGTAAACCACTTGCCCCCCTTTTTGTGGATAATCTGCTTTCTCGCAAACTCTACGTTTGGAGGGATTTCCCAACAAAGGGGGCTACTCTTGTATGGGAGAGGTCCACTTTTACTGAACCTCTCCTAAACGAACTCCGGCATCTTGTCAGATTCAGGAGGCGGCTGTTGTGCGGACGGCTGAAGGGGACTTCGCCAATGTACATAGGCCTCGGTTTTGCGCCTTCTACGAGTACCCCTTCATAATGGGGTTTAGCCTCCCCATTTATCCATTGGCGGAAGAGCTTTGCCGATTTTACAACATATGTCCGGCTCAGCTTACCCCTTACACATGGAAGATATGTCGTATTTTGACGATGTATGCCGAAAGGGCCGGCTTAGATGTCACGGTATATCATATGCTGCAGTTGTTCAGTCCCGAGTTTATGAGAGGGATGATGCTCCAACTAAAGAATCAAGGGATGAAGGGCCTGGTCGTTGAGACAGACGATAATCCTAATCGTCATTTCTGGCTGAAGTATTTCTTTGTCCGAACCTCGGACTTGTTATTGGACCCAGTCGGATTTCCTGAGGCATGGAATGCCAAACGTAAGTGTTATCCCTTACATTTATTTTCTTTATGCATGTTAGACCTTTCATCATCTCACTATGTTATATGGATGCAGCGAGGGTGCGTACACCCCAGTCCGTACCGGACATAAAAGCTTGGTTAGGGCGGCTGATCCCCTTTGCAGAGGAATGCAGGACGTAGGCTGCCTTTACTACAAAATATGGTCTCCCAGCTATTGTAATGGTTTCGGATTTTGAAAACTCATATCCTATTTAAACGCCATATTTTCTGATACGTTCATATAACTGTGTTGGCAGCCCGGAGTGCACCGCGGAGGAGGAGACGTCCCACCACCTATTCCTCGTCAACGGATTCTGAACACATGATTCACGTGAGAGAGAGCATCCCTGAGGCCGTCCATCCTGAGGGTGATCGAGCAGATGTGGGAGCGTCTGGCGATGATGTTGCCGACGCTGCTCATTCAGAGGGCGAGACCGCAATTCAGGAGCCGGTCTTTGCGGACGTTCCCGGGACTTCTTGTCCCGTAGTTGAGCCGGTGGATGACCCGGTGTCCAGAGTGTACTTTTGTCTCCACCTCTTCCTGTCGGAGAGGACGCTTCAACGGACGACGAGCCATTGGAGCGAAAGAGGCGCCGACTACTCCTTGGAAAGGGGTGGTTGTGGAACAGAGGGAGGAAATTACTCGCCGCCCCGAGTCAAGGCCGGATTTTATGGGTGACGCCATTCGATCGGAGAGGGCGACCCTCTTAAGGGAGGTTGCGAGAAGTACAGTTCCCCCGCGTGTTGAGGATGACAGCGCGCTGGCTGTTGTCGGCAAGGCTATAGAAGAGGAGGAGGCTATTTCCCGACAAGCTCCTACTTCCGCGAACGTGCCACAGCAGGACTACGCCCGAGTGGATATGACGATGATAGGTCCCACTCGTCGGCTCATGATCCCTATAGGAAATAATTTTCTGCTGGAGAGTGAGAAGGCTGTGGTGGACATGTCCTTTCTATGCGAGGCTGTCGAGGCAGAATCTTTGAAGGCCGTGAGCGACAGAGATCTATCTTGTCGAGTCGCCCGCGCTGCCTTACAGGTATGACTTGGTCGTTGCTTTTCATAGTTTTCTTATGATCCCTGAGGTATTATGTTGTTTTGAATTGTGTCTTCTCTTTACCTATTTCACAGACCCTCATCTTGCAAGAAGAGCGGGGCCGAAGGGAGCGAAAGAAGAATGCAGCCCTCAAAAAGGCATCAAAGAAGTACCGGGAGACCCGGTGTAAGCACAAAATGTCGGCAGATCTCTATACCCAGGACCCTTAGTTTCAAGTTTTTCGTGAGGGCTTGAAGCTGGTAGCGGATCAGTTGTGGGAGCGTACGACCCAACTGGAGAGGGCGGACGCGAACTTAATGGCCGATGTGGCCCGAAACACCGAATTGGAGAGTCTTCTCCAACAATGGAAGGGAGAGCTGGACCTGCGCCGTGTGGCGATGGTGGAGGCGGTGGACTTGCGTGCCAAGGTTGATGCCCTTATCGCCGAACTCAGGACCACAACGGCTGAGGTGGATTCCCCTCAGCAGGCGGAGACTATTGCTCTAGCTGGCGATACGTCTCGTAAGGCTCACGACATGCTTGTATATACTGAGGCGAGATGGACTGTTATTGAAGAGCTGTTGGCCGCCAGTAGAGCCACCAAGGCGGAGGTTGAAGCTTAGCATCGCCTCGTCAGGGTTGCATGTGAGGCTTGTGGGTATGACCCCGACTCTTCGGATAGAATGGGCGGTTCCTTTGAGGAGGTGGACCAGTTGCGTACCGGGTCTTGGATTGATAGGGTACTTTGGGACGAAGGCGATGGGGACCGCGATAACGGCGTGGACGGTGCGGAGGAAGGTGATGGGGGCCATGGTGGTTAGATAGGGTGTTTTCTCTTTTTGTAATCGAGACTATCTGGTAACATTGAAATTTATTTATTAACATGATTTTTGATGACTTCATGGGAACTGCTTGTGTTTTTGTATCCTTTTTTGCAACTTCTGTGTTGTGCGTGGCGTGGCCTTTTACTTATCATAGTCTTTCCATAAGCTGTTAGGGCCTTAACCTTTTATTCTTATATCGAAAAAGACCATAGTCTCTCCTTACGTCATCAGGGCCTTGGCCTTTTTTCGTTTATTGGAGGCGACCGTAGTCCCTCCTTACACCGTCAGGACCTTATCCCTTTGCTTATGTGAGTGGTTGTAGCCTTTCATTTGTCGAGGATGACCGTGGTCTTTCCTTAAGCCGTTAGGGCCTTAGCCTTTCGTATATTAGAGGCGACTGTAGTCTCTCATTACGCCGTCAGGGCCTTAGCCCTTTGCTTATGTGAGTGGTCATAGCCTTTCGTTTGGCGAGGATGACCGTGGTCTTTCCTTAAATTGTTAGGGTCGTGGCCTTTTTCGTTTATTGGAGGCGACAGTAGTCTCTCCTTATGCCGTCAGGGCCTTAGACCTTTACTTATGTGAGTGGTCGTAGACTTTTGTTAGTCGAGGATGACCGTGGTCTTTCCTTATGTCGTTAGGGCTTTAGCCTTTTGTATATTGGAGGCGATCGTAATCTCTCCTTACGCTGTCAGGGCCTTAGCCCTTTGCTTATGTGAGTGGCCGTAGCCTTTCGTTAGTCGAGGATGACCGTGGTCTTTCCTTACATCGTTAGGGCCTTAGCCTTTCGTATAATGGAGGCGACCGTAGTCTCTCATTACGCCGTCAGGGCCTTATCTCTTTGCTTATGTGAGTGGTCGTAGCATCTCATTAGTCGAGGATGACCATGGTCTTTCCTTATGTCGTTAGGGCCTTAGCCTTTCGTATATTGGAGGCGACCGTAGTCTCTCCTTACGCCATCAGAGCCTTAACCTTTTGCTTATATGGGTGGCCATAGCCTTCCGTTTGTTAAGGATGATCGTGGTCTTTCCTTACGTCGTTAGGGCCTTAGCCTTTCGTATATTGGAGATGGCTGTAGCCTTTCATACATTGGAGATTGTCGTAGCCTTTCATACATTAGAGATGGTCGTAGCGTTTCATACATTGGAGATGGTCTTAGCCTTTCCTACATTGGAGATGGTCGTAGCCTTTCATACATTGGAGATAGTCGTAGCCTTTCCTACATTGGAAATGGCCATAGCCTTTCATATATTGGAGATTGCCGTAGCCTTTCATACATTGGAGATGGCCATAGCCTTTCATACATTAGAGATGGTCATAGCCTTTCTTACATTTTAGATGGCCATAGCCTTTCATACATTGAAGATGGTCGTAGCCTTTCCTACATTGGAGATGGTCGTAGCCTTTCATACATTGGAGATAGCCGTAGCCTTTCATACATTGGAGATGGTCGTAGCCCTAGTCCTTATGATATGCCATTCGTGTCGATCGTCGGTACGCTTGGTGTATCAGATTAAAACTTCTAAACATTCCCGAGCATCTCCTTCATTGCCTCATTAAAAACATCTCCGATAAAACCCCATTGGGAAAAAACTCGGATGAGGGAAAGAGAGTACGACTTGGGGGATACTCTTCAGAAATGGAAATGTTTGAGGTGGGAGATGTTCCAGGTATTTTAGAGCATCTTCCCGTTCATGGTTTCCAACTTGAAGGAGCCTTTGTCTGCTGCTGCGGAGATTTTGTAGGGTCCGTTCCAATTGGTGCCCAACTTTCCTTCGTTAGGGTCTTTGGATGCCAATGTCTTGGCCTTTAACACATAGTCGCCTACCTTGAGTGGCCGGATTTTTGCTCTCTTGTTGTAGTATCTCTCGATCTGCTATTTTTGGGCCACTAGCCTAATATGGGCCATTTCCCTTCTTTCTTCGGCTTTATCTAGATCTTGTAGTTGGTTTGCGTCGTTCTCTTCTCCACTTGTGTGCGAGTACCTTAGTCTTGGTTCGCCGACTTTGACCGGTATGATGGCATCAGTCCCGTAGACCAATGAGTAAGGAGTTTCTCCTGTGGAGGATTTGGGGGTAGTCCTGTGTGCCCAAAGTACTTTTGGCAGTAGCTCGGGCCATAATCCTCTGGCGCCTTCGAGTTTTTTCTTCAAAATGTTTAGTATAGTTTTGTTGGATGACTCTACCTCGCTGTTGGCGGCCGGATGATATGACGTTGAAAGTATTCTTTTGATGCGCCAATTGTCGAAGAAGTCGGTTGTTTTTTGTCCTATGGACTGTCGTCCATTGTCGCAGGTTATCTCTTTGGGGATGCCGAAGCGACATATGATGTTCTTCCGGATGAAGGCTATGACCTCTTGCTCGTGGATCTGGGCGTAGGCATCGGCTTCCACCAACTTGGAGAAACAGTCAGTTGAAACTAATAAGAATCTGTACCTTCCCTCGTCCGACAGGTAGTGGTCTGACGATGTCCATTCACCATTTGATGAAGGGCCATGGTGATGTGATTGAGTGGAGGGGTTCCCCCGACTGATGTATCAAAGGTGTGAATTTTTGACATTTTTTGCAATGGCGAACGTATTATGCCGAGTCCTTTTTCATGGTGGGACAATAGTACCCAGCCCGTATTAGACATCGCACGAGTGCCCAGTTGTCTGTATGAGCGGCGCAATGACCTTCGTGGACTTCCTCTAACACAGGCATCGCCTGGTTGGGGCCTAGGCACTTAGCCCGGGTCCGTCCAAAAGTTCTTTTGTAGAGGTCGTTATTTACCAAACAGTACCTCGCTACTTGTGTGCGAAGCTTTCTTACTTCTTTTTTGTCATGTGGTAGGTTTCCATCATGCAAATATGATACAAATTAATTTCGCCAGTCCCAAGTTAGATGCAGGGAGAGTACCTCGGTGTGGTCGATCGCGGAGTGTAGGAGGGTGACAGTGCTTTCTTTATTCAGGTTGATGGCGGCCACGGCCAGTTTAGCCAGTTCGTCTGCTTCGGTGTTGTGTACCCTATGAACTTGCTCGAAGCAACAGTCGTCGAGCTGGGCCATTAGTTTGCATATCTCCGTTCGATATTTTTGTAGTCTCTGTTCTTTGACCTGATAAGTCCCGATGACTTAATTTACCACAAGTTGTGAGTCGCAATGTAGGACCAATTAGCAAGATCCGTACCTGATGGCTAATTTTATATCTGCAATAACAGCTTCATATTCTGCCTCATTGTTAGTCATCTCAGGGCATCGTATGGACTGGGGAATCAATTTGCCCATGGGAACTTCGAGGACAAGTCCCATTCCCGATCCCGAGGCGTTTGCGACCCCATCGATGTAGAGGATCCAGGGGTCCGAGTTTGAAGCGGCTTGCAAGGCTTCCTTCTCCACCTCTGGTGAGATTTTGCCTATGAAGTCGGAAACGAAGTCAGTGAGGACTTGTGACTTGATGGCGGTTCTGGGGATACAAGTAATATCGTGCTCGCTGAGCTCTATGGCCCATCTAGAGAGACGGCCCGACAGTTCGGGCTTGTGCATAATGCTCCTCAGAGGGAAAGTGGTCACTACTCTGATGGGGTGGCACTGGAAGTAGGGTCTCAGCTTCCTGGAAGTCGTGACCAATGCCAACGCCAATTTCTCGAGGTGCGGGTACCGTGTTTCGGCAACTACTAGGGTTTTGCTAATGTAATAGATAGGTGATTATGTACCTTTTTCTTCACGAACCAGTACCGCGCTGATCGCAACCTCTGATATGGCTAGATATGTCAGTAGAGGCTCACCTGGCTTTGCTTTTGACAACAATGGTGGCGACGATAGATATACCTTCAGTTCTTGCAGGGCTTTGACGCATTCGTCATTCTAGTGGAATCTATTATCCTTTCTCAACACGCTGAAGAATATGGCATCTATCTGACGACCGGGAGATGAAGCGGGAGAGGGCGGCTATTCGGACTGTCAACTTCTGGACTTGTTTCTTGCTGCTGAGTGTTTCGGGTATTGAGGTGATTGCCTTGATCTGATCGGGGTTGACTTCGATCCCTCTTTGAGATACAAGAAATCCAAGGAACTTTCCCGACGCTATGCCGAAGGCACATTTCTCGGGATTCAACTTCATTTCGTATTTGATCAGTATCTCGAAGGCCTCTCGCAAGTGGTCTATATGATCCTTCTACCTTGCCGACTTCACTAGCATGTCGTCAATGTAAACCTCCATGGTTTTCCCAAGTTGCTACTTGAACATATTAGTGACCAACCTTTGTTAAGTAGCCCATGCATTCTTGAGCCCGAAGGGCATCACTCTATAACAGTAGGTACCTGGTGTATGATGAACGTGGTTTTCTCCTAATCTTCCTCGGCCATCAGGATTGGGTTATAGCAGAGTATGCGTCCAAGAAACTTAGTAATTCATGTCCGACGGTGGCGTCGATCAGTTGATCGATGTGAGGTAGGGGAAGGAATCCTTAGGACATGCCTTGTTTTGGTCAGTGAAGTCCACGCACATCCGCTATTTCCTGTTCTTCTTTTTGACCATCACTATGTTGGCAACCCATTGTGGGTATTTCGATTCCATGACGGAGCCGTTGGCTAGCAACTTGTCTATTCTTCGCGGAGTGCCTCATTTATTGCGGCGTTGAACTTTCTCCTGATTTGCCTTACCGGCGGATATAGTGGGTCCACGTTGAGCTGGTGGGTGGCGATATCCCTGGCATGTCTGCATGAGAAAAAGCAAACGTGTCTGCATGATTAGCCAAATATTCATGATACTTATCTGGGTCGGCGAGCCCGTGGCCGATGTATGCCTTCTTTTTGGGGTCGTCGCGATCTAGCTAAACTGGGTCAAGATTCTCGACCGTAGCTTTACAGGCTTCCACAATGTCTGGGTCTCTGATGGCGTTGGCCGTCGGGTCCGTTTTGGTCCCCAACATGGCTGATTGCTATTCTTCTACGCTCGCTCCGTTCAATTGCCGGGTGTGGGCATAGTCTTGTGTTATTTTATAGCACTCTATGTGCTGTGCACAGCTCTCCCTTAATGCTAAATATTCCCTATGGGGTAAGGAATTTGACCACTTGATACAAGCTCGGGGGGACCGCTTGCATAGCATGTATCTATGGGCGCCCGATGATGACGTTGTAGGCTGTCTCCTGGTTCATCACATGGAAGGTGGCTTCCAGGGTGACTCCCCCCACGAGGACGGGTAGAGTCACTTCTCCCGAGGTGCGCTCCACTACATTGTTACAACACATTAGAGTTATGCAGCGGGGGGTTATCCTGTCTTTGAGTCCCATCTGTGAGAGGACTCTCGGATGGATGATGCAAGCGTCCCTTCCGTCATCGATCATGCCTCTCTTGACATCCGTATCGACGATACGTAAAGTAATAACTAAAGCATCATAATGAGGGAAACACAAACTGTCGGCATCAGACTTATCGAAGGTGATACTTCCTTCGAGGTCATCGTACCGTTTGTGGGAGATGGTCCTCTTCAGTCTGTGCGTATTGGAAAATTTGACATGGTAGATGGCGACGTCGTTCCTTCTCCGACGATCATATTCACAGTGCGCGTCGGAGAGGGTGGTTTCGGAGGCCCACAGGAATGTTCTCGTCTGCGTGTAAAATTAAGCTTTGCCCTTGTCGCTGAGCACCTCCTTCAGGTACCATTGGTTTAGCATCCTGATGACTTCTTATCGCAGGCCAATGTAGTCTTCGATCCTGTGCCCCCGTTCTTGGTGGAATTCACACAGGACATTTGACTTTCTTGTGTTAGGGTCTGATTTCATTTTAAAAGGCCATTACACCTTGGTGCCGAGCTTCTCTAGTGCGTACATGATTTCTGAAGGAGAGACACAGAAGTTATGTGAAGAAAGTAAAGGGGGCGTACCTCGTTCGTTTCTGAGTGGGGAGAGATGGCATTGTAGAGCATCCGCATGGCGAGGGGGCGGAAGGGGGGACCTCATGTAAGGTTGGTGTCACTCTTTACTAGGGCGAGGGGGAGTTCCCGGCATCCCTCGTGTCGTCGATCTCTCCTTGTGTGTGGATGTATGGCTGTCAGCCGTCGGGTTGGTCTATTGAGATCCTCCGCGTCTCCGCGCAGTAGGCATTATGGATCTCGTCCCAGGTTATGGGGGGATACTTCATGAGCCGGCTTAGCAATTTTTTGGTTGCTCTGGAGCCGTCCCTGCTAAGTCAGTTCTAGAAGGCTGCTACCGCCATGCCCTCTAACACGTTCGGTAGGCTCATTCTTACCTGGTTGAACCTGGCGAGGAAGTCCCTGAGGCCTTCGCCCGTGGTTAGTCTGATAGCGAAGATATCGTTTACCCTCGCTTCTGCCTTTTTAGCGCCGGCATATGATGTGACGAACTTGTCCGCCATCTCCTCGAAGGTTGAGATTGCTTTGGCGGGTAGTTGGGAATACCAGGTCAAGGCTCCCCCGGTCAATGTTTTGCCGAACTTCTTCAGCAGCACTAATGGTACCTGTTCTTTAGATAAATCATTACCTTTCACAGCAGTGACATAGTGGATGAGATAATCCTCGGGATCGGTGGTTCCGTCGTACACCCTTAGGTAGGGGGGCATCTTGAAGGTCTTCGGGATGGTGTAGGTTATGGCTACTTCAGAGTAGGGTTGTTCTACAAACCTTCCTACGTTCCGTTTGGGTAGCAGTTTAGGTGCTCCTGGGATCTTGTCAACTCTATGTTGGTGCTCTTTCATTTGGTCACAGAGGGCCTGATTTTCTCTTTCCATTTTTTCCATCTTCCTTAGAATGGAGGCCAACGTGTCGTCATGTGTTTGCATTTCGACGGGTTGGATGTTGGTTCGTGTTCCTTCCTATTTGTCTGCCGCAGTGCTGTTGCTTGTTGTTGGTGCTGCATTTTCATAGCCCTGCGGTGGCTTTTCCACTAAGCCGCTCAAGGTGTTGGTTAACCATTCCACTAGTAGTTTCCTGACCGTTGGAGGTGCTTCTCCTGAAGTGGAGGTGTCTTTCTCCTGCAGGGTTGCAAGATTCCCGAAGGGGGAAGGTGAGACGTCTGCCTCGGGTGTGATATCAGGGGTAGCTTTGACGGCAGCACTACCACCTCCCTCGTTCATGGAACTCAAGAGGTTGGTAGTAACTTCTATCACAGATTTGGATCAGGTGTTGTTTTCGGCCACTTCTGGGTTCTTTCCGATGATCGGATATTATGGATGCATACTACGAGTTTGATTCTCGAAATCCCCACAGATGGCGCCAAATTGTTTGACCAAAAAGCTATCGGTTGCTTTATGAGTTAGGAACAATCAAAAATTATAAGAGGGTAAATCGGAATCAATGGTCATATATCCAAAGATAGATCTTTAAATTCGTATAAAGGTTGTTCTTATAAAATTATAGTGGCTCTTGATGAAGTGTTAAAGCTAGTTAGTAACAGAGAGATAAAATAGAGAGAGAATGATAGATAGAGAAAGAGTTGTATTATTATTGACTAATAAAACTTGCCTTACAAATGAGGGAGACCCTTCCTTATATAGAAGGAAGGTCCCCTCGCCAACATATTACATCATTTTAGAGCTACTATTATTCCAATAACGGCGCAGGGGGAGTCGGGGGGGTCTGTACGAGCAAATTTGCCGATACGCCTCTATGGTCGGGGCATACCCCTTTCATCGTATGGGCATAAGAGAGGAAATCGTCCGACGTCTACGGCCGTATAAAGATACGTGCTCAACCCCCATTACATCCGATTCGACCCCATACAAGAACCTTTTGATGATCCAAAGAATAGAAAGTCTTGAAACCTCTCACTATTTATAACAAGTCAGTACACGGGATTCGAAGAGGTTTGCACCAGAAAAGAGGCGGGAAATCGAAATGTCAAATCGCCTTTCTGGCCTGCCTCAGGACCAACCGCAATTATGACGCATGCCGTCAGCAAACGACGGTTCAGAAGAACATGCCACGTGTGTGTATGCGGATAGACCTAGTGCGGGTCGACTTTATCCACCCATTGCAGATATATGCCGAATACATCTCCAATAGGCGGAGGGACTAACTGTATGGGGTCGAATCAGATATAATTCGGGTCGAGCACGTATCCTTATACGGCCGTAGATGTCGGGCTATATCCTCTCTTACGCCCATACAACGAAAGGGGTACGCCTCTACCATAGAGGCGTATCGGTAGACTTGCTCGTACAGATCCCCCGAATCCCCCCCCCCCCCCCGCACCGTTATTGTAATAATAATAGCTCTGAAATGATGTAATGTGTAGGCGAGGGGACCTTCCTTCTATATAAGGAAGGGTCTCCCTCATTCGTAAGGCAAGTGTTATTAGTCAATAATAATACAACTCTCTCTCTCTCTCTCTATCATTTTCTCTCTATTTCATCTGTCTGTTACTAACTAGCTTTAACACTTCATCAAGAGCCACTACAATTTTATAAGAACAACCTTTATACGAATTTAAAGATCTATCTTGGGATATATTACCATTGATTCTGATTTACCATTTTATAATTTTTGATTGTCTCTAACTCGTAAAGCAACCGATAGCTTTGGGGTCAAACAACCATATTGTGTGCGCCACACATTATACGTTGTTATCTTACCTCTAAATCAAAGAAATGTATATTTTTTCTTAATAGTATATGGATTTTATGACAAAAATTTATGGGTCCTCTAATATATTTTAGTTTCAAACCACTACTTCCGTTGAGCCATCCTAGTTAATGATCAATAATTATTTATAGATCACTGCCCTATGAACATATTTTTCAACCAACTTCATTCATATTTTTTAACCAAAATAATTCATTTACTAATTTTTGTTTTATCTTAATTGAAGCACCATAAAATTTGATTGAGAATGAACGAACATGTAGCTCAAGTAGAAGACTAGTAAACTTTGATAGCAATGAATTTTATGATATTTTTTCAAGTTAGACAATATTAAAATTGCAAAAAAAGATATAGAAAACCTTGGACAAAAGAAAAAAAATAAAAGATTGTCTACTCCTTAACACCAAAAATATTTTAGAACTTTCAATTAAATTACTTAAATCTTCATATTAGTAAATATATTTTTTTGTAAAAATATCAAAGGGGACATATTGAAAATACATGTCTAATATCTTATATATTTAAGTTATCTCTTATTAATATAAATAATAATAATACTATTCTGTGAAGTTAAAAACTTTATCATTTAAGAATGTTATACTATAAATACCAAATATGAAAAATGGCAACACTAACTTTTTATGCATATGTATTAATAAAAAAATATAAGGTCTTGTATTAAAATCTAGTTTTGGGCCACTAATTTTTAAGCCGCCCTTGGGTGATGGTAGTTTTTGTAGCCACCATAGTGATAGGTATAGTCTGCACTGGCTTCTTATATCGCCAAGTCTTAAATTTGGCATCTTTCTCCTTCCAAATTTGCCAAAGCGAAGCATTATTTGGTGAGTTTTTCCGGTGTTTTCAAATTTCTAACCCCACTTATCTAGAATAAACTTAAAAAAAGTTGGAAAAAAAGGATTACCTCAGTCAGTGTTCTTCCTCTTTAGTAATCTCCTGAAACTCAGTGTTATTCTCCTCCTCGGCAGTCTGCTCTTCCCCCGCAGTTATCTCAAGATCTAGCACATCTTTCAGCACCATAGGGAAGATTGGGAGATTCTTCTCAAGAATCGATATGATTCCTTTTCTAGCCAGTTGCCTTTGGTAGGCGAGTTCTTATCTTATCAACACACTAGTTTGTTTCTCCATTTCCGCTTTTGCATTCAAAATAGCGGTTTTGAAACAGGATTCTGAATCTTTTTGGGATTTGGAAATTTCTTTTCTGATATTGTCCCACAATTGTTTTTGACCCACCACCAGAGCTATTGTAGGTATCTGAAAACACAAAAGATAATACATTAACCAGGCATTAGATAATTTGATGAAATAACTGAACACACAGTAACCACTGTGTTTGACTCAAAAGTTATCGGTCACTTTATGAGCTACAGACAATCGTAAATATAGAAAAATGGTAAATTGTAATCAAATATAATAAACTCCAAAGTAGGATCAGTGTCGTCAAAATATTGTGAATATTAGCAAAAATGATGAAGTTATGAGAATATAATTGATGATCACAATTGAGAGAATAATAGAGAGAAAATGATAGAAGTTGTATTATTAGAGAATAACACATAATCCTTTACAACAAATAAAACCCCTCTTTATATAGAGGTAAGATTTTCTCACTAAAATTACAATTCGTCAAGGGGTCGATGATGCCCTTGAAGAGGGGACGTCTACAAATACACGCCGATGCCATGCCCTTGCTATCAAAAATGTGAGGGAGGGTCGTACCCTCGATGTTACATGGGCGTGGGGAGAAGTGCACTTGGCCCCTAATAATAAAATCCTATTTGGCCCCATACAATTATTCCCCCCGCCTGTTGGAGACGTACTTGACGTACGTCTGCAATGGATGGAAAAGTCGATCCGTCATGGCGTCGTTAATGCATTAACACGTGGCCCGCTTTTTGAATTTACGTAATTACCAGCATGCGTCATAATTACAATTGCTCCCAAGACACACAAGGGGGCGATTTGACGTTTCGGTTTCCCGCCCCTTTTCTGACGCTCACTTCTTCGATTGTTGTGTATTGAAGTACTATAAATAGGAAGAGGGTTTGATTTTTACTATCTTTCGGACTTCTCAGACCTTCTCTTCATATCTTCGTCTTTTTCTAGGGCTTTTAGTAACTTTTGCATTTGAACCCTTCGAGTCTTCTTCGAAGTTAGTTTCCCCAATCGTTGACGTGTTAATCCATTGGTCAAATATTGATTATGGCAAGATGAGGCTGTCATCATGAAGGAAATGGAGACGAGTCTCCTTGTGGGGTTCCAATATCTTCGGATGAAAAGGCTCGAAGACCCCTTGTTCCCCTTTCCGTAGATAAAGTTCTTCCCCGAGAGCTACATGCTCGAAGGGATTTTCCCTCACAATGCGTAACTCCTGCATGGAGTCACTCTAAGTTTTCTGGCTCACATTTAGATAATTTTCGTGAGTCCTGCTAGGTTCCGGATGTAGTGGATATGAGGGTGGCCGGAGGGATTTTGCCAACATGCACAAACCTGGGTTCTGTGCATTTTATGAATACCCCTTTTTAATTGGGTATAGTCTTCCCATATACCATTTGGCAGAGGAGCTCCCTCGATTTTACAACGTGTATCCGGCCCAGCCCACTCTGTGCACGTGGAAGATATATCGTATATTGACCACTTATGCTGAGCGGGTCAGACTTAACATTACGATACACCATCTGCAACAACTATTTAGTCCCGGTTTTATGAGGGGGACGATGTTATAGCTAAAAACCCGTGGTACGAAAGGTTTGGTTGTTGAAACGGACGACAAGCCCAATCGCCATTTTTGGCAAAAATTTCTTTATCCAAACTTCGGACTTGGTAGCGGCCCCGGAAGGGTTCCCAGAAGTATGGAATCCCGAACGTGAGTGTCATTTTATGCACTTAACGCTTTCCATTGCTTATGCCTATTCAATCTTTGTGACTTTTCTTGCTTTCCTATTTTTGCAGCTAGGGTTTCTCCGCCCCGACCTGTACCAAATATAAGGTCGTGGGTGGAGAGAGTGATCCCTCTCGCAGAGGAATGCAAGACGGGGCCGACATTTATCACAAAATATGGTCTTCCAGGTACTGCACCAACTTTTTGGTTTGGTGATTTTATTTTCTGGCGTCGTCTCTTGACCTACCTTTTTTTGGTTAATGTTTTGGCAGCCCGGAGTACCCTCGAAGGAGGAAAAGATGCAACGCTGCAGCTCCCTCCTTGGTGGACTCTAATTTCAAGTATGTACCTCCGGACCATTCAGATGAGGATGTTCCTGAAGTCACTCATCTTGAGGGCGAGCATGAGACCGAAGAGGCCTCTAGTGAGGATGCTACTGATGATGCTCATTCTGAAGGTGAGGATACGACCCGGGAACCCTCTGTCGAGGATATTCCTGAGGCTAGTCGGTCTGGGGTCGAGCCGGTAGTCGAATTTGTGAACAAGGTGACTCCTTCGCCTCCATCTCCTCGTGCCAAAGAGGAGGCTTCTGAAGGCGAAGAGCCACCAAAACGGAAGAGGCATCGACTGCTTCTTGGCAAAGGCATAACCGTGTAGCGCAGGATGGCGGTTACCTGCTATCCTAAATCGAGGTCGGTCTTGATGGGCGATGTTATTCGCCCGAAGAAGGAGGCCCTTCTGAGGGGGGTCGTACCCAATATTGCCTCCCTGAGAGTCGAAGGAGGAGACATACCAGCCGCTGCTGAGGCGGCTGCTGGTGATGGAAGAGAGGATTCTGGGCGGGCTCCCACGGCCGCGGACATGCCTCAAGGGGATCATGCTCGAGTGGGAATGGCGGCGGTGGGGCCTAACCGTCGGTTGTGATCCCAACGGGATATAACCTGTTCTTGGACAGCGAGCAGGCCGCGACAGACATGACTTTGCTGTGCGTGGCTGCCGAGACCGAGACTTTAAAAGATGTCAGTGATAGGGACTTATCCCGACGAGTCGCCTGTGCAGCTTTGCAGGTATGCGTTGTTGTTATCTTTTGTTACTTAGTGTAGGCCTTTAGGCTTGCGCTGTCTTAGGTTGTGTTCCTTTTTTCAAACCCTTATTTTGGAAGTGGAGAGGGGCCGGCGCGCTCAGAGGAAGACTGCCACCCTACAGAGGGCAATAAAGAAGTATAGAGAATGTCGAACTAAGCACCAGACGTTGGCGAATATCTATGCCCAAGACCTACAGTTTCGCATATTTCGTGAGGGTTTGGAGCAGTCGGAAGCTCGACTGCGAGAGCGCGTGGCTCAGTTGGAACAAGCAGATCCGGATCTAATGGCTACCGTGGCTCGAAATACTGAGCTGGAGAATCTCCTTCGGTCAAAGGAGGATGAGCTGGAGATTGGTCATGGGGCGATTGCGGGGGCCGCAAAATTGCGTGCCAAAGTTGATTTCTTAACCGCCCAGCTCAAAGCCAAGGCAGCTCAAGTTGACGCTCTCAAGCGACAACGACCAGACCGGCCGACGATGTGTCTAGTGAGGCGCACGACATGTGGGTGTATGCCGAGGCTAGGCTGATAGTTTTTGAAAAGTTGCGCGCCATTGATAGGGCTACCGAGGCAGAGGTTAACGACCAACATCGTTTGGTTAGGGTCGCCCGGGAAGCTTGCAAGTATAACCTTGATTCCCCGGGCCCGGCGGGTTGTACCTTTGTAGATGTGAATCAACTGGGTACGGGGTTCTGGATTTCTTTATTATTCCGGGTCGAGGGCGGCGATGAGCGTGGTGACGAACCGGATAGTGATAGAAAACACGAAGAAGGTGGCAACCACAGTGATGGCGGCGAATAGGGTGGCGGTAGTTAGGATGCATTCTTATTTTGTTGTTGTGATTTTACAGTCGGGGAGTCAAGATTCTTGTAAATGTATGTACATATATTTTTTAGAGTAAATGTAAATCATTCCTTTGGTGTTCATGTCTTCTTTTATTACCTTTTATTTTGCGTGTTTGTCGTAGCAGTATGTGTAGTATCGATCATTGTTGAGTTAATTTGTCGTGGTCAAGCTGAGTCGACCTTGTATGGTAATAATTTCATACTTTTGCCTGTTTTGGAAAGATTGTGGTTGTTTAGCAATCTCGGTTATGCCGAATCAATTTGTTGTAGTTGATCCAAGTTGATTACTGTGACCCTGGCCTTAGCTGTTTGTTCGTTTTAGGGTGTTTGTGACCTTTTCAAGGGTCCTGATCATGTCGGGTTGATCGAACTAAATCGATCGCTCTGATATTGGCCTTAGCCTTTTATACGCTATGAACGGCCTTAGCATTTCATGCCTTATAGATGGCCTTACCCTTTTACGCGTTATAGATGGTCGTAGACTCTTTGTACGTTGTAGACGGCCTTAGCATTTCATGCGTTATAGATGGCCTAAGCCTTTATTCCTTGTAGACGGCCTTGGCCTTTTATGCGTTATAGACGGCCGTAGCCTTTTATTCATTGTAGACGGCCTTGGACTTTTACGCGTTATTGACGGTTGTAGCCTCTTTGTACACTGTAGACGGCCTTAGCATTTCATGCGTTATAGATGGTCTTAGTCTTTTATTCATTGTAGATGGCCTTGGCCTTTTACGCGTTATAGACAGCCGTATCCTCTTTGTACGCTGTAGAAGACCTTAGCATTTCATACGTTATAGATGGCCTTAGCCTTTCATACATTGGAGATAGTCATAGCCTTTCATACATTGGAGATGGTCGTAGCCTTTCACACATTGGAGATGGCCGTAGCCTTTGATACATTGGAGATGGTCGTAGCCTCAGTCCCTGTGATACGCCTGTTGTGCTAATTAGGAGAGTAATTGGCGTGTCAAATTTGCCTCGTAAGCATTTTCGAGCATCTCCTTCATCGCCTCATTAAAAACTTTTCCGAAAAAACCCGATTTGGACAAACTCGGATAAGGGAAAAAGAGTACGACTCGGGGGGGTGCACTTTAGAAATGGAAATACTTGAGGTGAGATATGTTCCAGTTGTTTTGGACCGTCTTCCCTTCCATGGTCTCTAGTGGAAACGATCATTTATCTACTCTCGCAGTAATTTTGTAAGGTCTGTCCCAATTGGTCACTAATTTTCCTTTGTTGGGGTCCTTGGATGCCAAAGTCTTGGCTTTGAGAACGTAATCGCCTACTCTGAGTGGTCGTATTTTTGCCTTCTTGTTGTAGTATCTTTCGATTTGCTGTTATTGGGCTGCCATCCTAATGTGGACCAATTCTCTCCTTTCTTAAGCTTCATTAAGGTCTTAGAGTCGGTTCGAATTATTTTCTACTCCGCTTGTGTGTGAGTACCTTAAACTTGGCTCGCATACTTTGACTGGTATGACGGCATCAATTTCGTAAAATAGCAAGTAAGGCGTTTCTCCCATGGAAGATTTAGGGGTGGTCTTGTGTGCCCAAAACACCTCTGGTAGCAGTTCAGGCCATAGCCCTTTGGCGTCTTCAAGTTTCTTCTTCAATATATTCAGTATGGTCTTGTTGGACAACTCCGCTTGACCATTGGCGGCAGGATGATACGGTGTTGAGAGTATCCTTTTGATATGCCATTAGTTGAAGAGTTCGGTCATTTTCTGACCGATGGACTGTCCCTGTTGTCACATGTGATTTCTTTGGGGATGCTGAAAAGGCAGATGATATTCTTCCATATGAAGGCGAAGACCTCTTGCTTGCGTATTTGGCCGTAAGCACCTTCTTCTACCTATTTGGAGAAATAGTTAGTTAAAACTAATAAAAAGAGTACCTTTCCTCGTCCAACAGGTAGAGGGTCGATTATGTCCATTCCCCATTTGATGACGGGCCAAGGGGAAGTAACTGAATGGAGGGGTTCTCCTAGTTGGTGTATCATGGGGTCAAACTTTTGACACCTTTCACATCGGTGAACGTACTCTATGGCATCTTTTTTCATAGCAGGCCAGTAATATCCGGCTCGTATTAGGCAGCATACGAGTGATCGATTGCCAGTGTGGGTGCTGCAATGGCCTTCGTATACTTCTTCTAGTACCGACATCGTCTGATTGGGGCCTAGGCATTTGGCTAGGATCCTCCAAAGGTCCTTTTTCTAGAGCTTGTCGTTTATCATGCAATATTTGGCGGCCTGCATACGGAGATTTTTTGCCTCCTTCTTCTCGAACGGGAGGGTTCCATCTTGTAAATAGGATAGAAACTGGTTGCGCCAGTCCCAGGTTAAGTGTAAGGATAGTACTTATGTATGATCGATTTCCGAGTGGAGGAGAGTGACGATGCTTTCTTTGTTGAGGCTTGTGGTGGCCGCAGCTAGCTTTGCCAAACCGTCCGCTTCGGCGTTCTATGCTCTGGTAACTTGCTCAAAGAAGCACTCGTCGATCTGTGTCATCAACCTGTGGATTTCTGCCTGATACTTCTACAATCTTTGTTCCTTGATGTGGTAAGTCCTAGTGACTTGATTTACCACGAGCTGAGAGTCGCATTGCAGGACGAGCCGGCGGGCCCCGTATTTGATGGATAGCTTTATACCTACAATAACGACTTCGTATTCTGCTTTATTTTTAGTCATCTCGGGGCCTCATATGGACTTGCGAATGATTTTGCCCATGGGGACTTCGAGGACGAGTCCCAGTCCCGATCCCGAGGCATTGGTGGCTCCATCTGTGTAGAGGGCCCAGAGGTTGGTATTTGAGGTGGAGTGCAGGGCTTCCTTTTATGCCTTCGGTAGTATTTTTGCACTGAAGTCGACCACGAAGTCGGCGAGGACTTGTGACTTGATGGCAGTCTTAGGGATATATGTGATATCATGCTCGCTGAGCTCTATGGCCCATCTGGCGAGTTGACCTGATAGTTCGGGCTTATATAGGATACTCCTTAAGTGGAATGTGGTCACTAATTTAATGGGGTGGCATTGGAAGCTCTATGGCCCATCTGGCGAGGTGACCAGTGGCAGGGCTAACTTTTCAAGGTGTGGATACCGTGTTTAGGCATCCACCAGGATTTTGCTAATATAATAGATAGGGGATTGCGTACCTTTCATTTTGCGAACCAACACCGCGTTGACGACGACTTCTAATACAACCAGATATGTCAGTAAGGGCTTGCCCGGCTCCGCTTTGGTCAGCAGTGGTGGTGACGACAGATACGTTTTTAGTTCTTGCAAGGCTTTGACGCATTCCTCGTTCCACTGGAATCCATTATCTTTTCTTAGTACGTTAAAGAATTTGTGGCATCTGTCGAAGGATCGTGAGATGAATCGGGAAAGGGAAGCTATTCGGTATGTCAATTGCTTGACCTACTTTTTGCTCTTTAACACCTCGGGTATCGAGGCGATCGCCTTGATTTGGTCGGGGTTGACTTCGATACCTCTTTGGGATACGAGAAACCCTAGAAACTTTCCTAACACCACGCCGAAGGCTACATTTCTCGGGATTTAGTTTCATCACATACTTTTTTAGTATTTCGAAGGCCTCTTGAAAGTAGTTGATGTGATCCTACTTTTTTGTGGACTTCACTAGCATGTCGTCGATGTAAACTTCCATGGTTTTACCGAGCTTCCCTTAGAACATTTTGGTGACCAGTCTTTGATATATGGCCCCTGCGTTTTTGAGCCCAAACGGTATCACTTTGTAGCAGTAGGTCCCTTGGTGCGTGATGAAGGTTGTTTTCTCTTGATCTTCTGTGTCCATCAGGATTTTATTGTAACCGGAATATGCGTCTAGAAAACTTAGCAGTTCATGTCCGGCGGTGGCGTCAATCAGCTGGTCGATGTGTGGGAGGGGGAAGGAATCCTTAGGGCACGCTTTGATCAGATAGATGAAGTCCACGCACATTCTCCACTTCCGTTATTGTTTTTGACCATTACTACATTGGCGACCCATTGAGGGTATTTTGACTCTCTGATAGAGCCGTTGGTGAGTAACTTGTCTACTTTCTCACGAACTGCCTCGTTGATTGCGTCGTTGAACTTTCTTCTAATTTGTCGTACCAGCAGATGTAGTGGGTCGACGTTTAGTTTGTGGGTAGCGATATCTGGTAAAATCCCCGGCATATCTGCATGGGAAAAGGCGAACATGTCTGCATGGTTAATTAAGAATTCACGATACTTACTTGGGTTTGCGAGCCTGTGGCCAATGCAAGTCTTCTTTTCAGGGTTGTGGCTATCTATCTGGATCGAATCGAGGTATTCGATCGTTGCTTTGCATGCTTCTACAATGTCTAGATCCCTGATGGTGTTGGTCGTCGGGTCAGTTTTAGTCCCCGACATGGCTAATTGTTATGCTTCCGCACTCGCTCCCCTCAGTTGTTGGGTGTGGGCGCAGTCTTGTGTTATCTTGTAACACTCTTGCGCGGTGCGTGGTTCCCCTTTGATGCTGAATATCCCCCATGGAGTTGGGAACTTGACCACCTGGTATAAGCTCGTGGGAACTACTCGTATAGCATGTATCCATGGGCGCCCAATGATGATATTGTATGTCGTCTCTTCCATTACGTGAAAATTTGTTTCCAATGTGACTCCTGTGAGCACGTGATGTTTTCCCTAAGCAAATTATTCCTAAAAATCCAAACAAAATAATTTTTAAAATTTTGTTAAATATTTATTGCATTTTTTGTGATAATTGGTTGCAAAATAATTCATAAAAATATACGAAATATGCAGGAGTATTAGGATTTTAATTTTACAATTTTTGGTATTAATACATTTTGAGAACAAATTAAAGAAAAATCAAAATAGCATTTTATGTTTTTTTTTTAAAATATCATAAAAATAGAAATTTAATTAGTTTTTAAAATTAGCAAAATCAGAAAAATAGGAGAAAAAGAAAATACAATATATAGATACAAAAAGAAATAAATAAATACAAAAAGAAAATACAAAAAATATAAAGGAAATAAAATACAAAATACAAAAAGAAAATACAAAATAAAAATATACATAAAATTGGGCTGATAATATCGGTGGCCCAAAAAATTAAATACACTCAATACAATTGACCCATGCCAAAATATGTTACCTGTCTATTTGGCCCCAAATCAAAACGACATCGTACAAGACTAAGCAATCTGGGCCGTTAAAATTCTTGATCAAACGGTCAGGAATAGAAGCCTATTAATAAACCAAACGACAACGTTTCAGTCGTCAAATACTGGTCGTTCATCTAATTGATCTAACGGGTGGAATTGAATCGTCACTTAAATGAAACGACACCGTTTAAAAGCCTAATGAATATGAGCCGTTAATACACTTAATCCAGCGGCTCAGAATATTAGATGCCTTTTAAAATATACACAAACACATTATACACGTTCATTTCATCATCTCTTTCATCTATACACAAAACCCTAGTTGTCTCTCCTTTCCCATTTCTCTCAGTCTCACCGGAACTCCCACCATCGGGAGACGGCACCTACGCCGATGCCCTTACCAATAACACCACAAAAAGCCCTAAGTCTCCTCTTTCATCCCCCCGTAACTAGTTTCCTTCGAAACAGACGGGATTTCTCTGAATTTCCGTTCAATTGTCGCTAGAACCCTACTCCGGCGAACACAATGTAAGCTTTTGCATTCGCCCTTAACACCCCAGAACCGCCTAGGCTTCCCCTTTCCACCCCTGTAACTCTTTTTCCTCGAACAAGCCGGAATCTCCTCGAATATTGATTTAAGTGTTGCCGGAACCATATTCCGGTGAACACTAGCACTCCAAAATCATCCTATAGTGTCCCCTAACCACCCTAGGCCCTATTCTAAAAGCCCTTAACCCTTAAACCACTGAAAAGTTTCTTTGGAAGGAGGAGGGTATCAGAGTTACTTAAATGAGGCTTTCGGAGCAAGAAATTCACTGCATGGTCCAGGTTAGTTTTACTAAATCTCCTTGGTTGTTATCTGCTATATATGCTAGCTCTAATGATTATTCTAAATCTACACTTTGGGATAGTTTGAAAGATTTGCATGATAATCAAAATATACCTTGGTTATTAGGTGGTGATTTTAATGAAATTACTTCTTATAAAGAGAAATTTGGTGGTTTGCCAATTAAAAATAGTAAGATAGATAAATTTGTTAATTGCTTAAATTACTGTAAACTTGTGGATTTAGGGTTTCATGGTAGTAGATTTACATGGACCAATAAACGTAGAGGACATTCTACAATATTAGAAAGACTTGACCGATTTTTGGCCAATTATGATTGGTTGATTATGTATCCTGAAGCTGAAGTTCACCATCTACATAGAACACATTCGGATCACTGTCCAATTTTATTAAATTTAAAGTCTTATGCTAAAATTCACAATAAAATATTTCGTTTTGAAACTATGTGGACTTCTCATCCTCAGTTTCAAAATTTAGTACGTAATGTTTGGTCCGGCAATCATACTTTACCTTACACTACTAAAATATTCCAACAAGCTACTATACATTGGAATAAACATCATTTTGGGAATATTTTTCAAGATAAAAGAAAAATTCTAGCTAGCCTAGCAGGTATCCAAGCTTCTATGCATTACCCTACTAGTAGGTTTTTACAAAATTTAGAAAGTGATCTTACATTGCAATATAATCGAATTTTATTATTAGAGGAAGATTTTTGGAAGTTAAATCACGTGTTAATTGGTTAAATCAAGGAGATGCTAATACAAAGTTTTTCCACATGACTACTTTACATAGGCGGAGAAGGAATCGAATTTTTAGTCTTCGTGACATGGTAGGTAATTGGATTTCAAATCAAGAAGAGTTAGAAAACCATATTCTGGATTTTTATAAAACATTATTTACTACTGATCATCACTCAACTCATAATAAATTTCTTGAAATTATTAACTATACTATTAATATGGAAGATTATGACCTTATGAATAATCTTGTTACTAGTAAAAAAATTAAGGATGCCATCTTTAGTTTTCAACCTCATAAAGCTCCGGGACCTGATGGTTTACATCCTTTTTTTTACCAGAAATATTGGATGGAAGTGGGTAGTAAAGTTACTTCTTATTGTCAGGAAATTTTTCACACAAAAAGAATGCATGCGGAGCTTAATAAAACTTATTTATGTTTTATACCCAAAGTTCAACATCCTACTACAATTCATCAATATCGTCCTATTAGTTTATGTAACACTTTATACAAGTTAATTACAAAGATTATTGCCAATAGATTAAAATTAGTCATTAATAAAATTATAGGTCCAACTCAATCTAGTTTTCAACCTGGTAAACGGGCTTCTGACAATGCAATCATAGTACAAGAAAAATTAAATTATTTTAGACTTACAAAAGGTAAGACTCAGTACATGCTATTAAAATTAGATCTTAAAAAGGCTTTTGATTGACTAGAATGGTCTTTTATGCGAAGATCTCTTCAATTTTTTAATATGCCACCTCATTTGATTACTTTAATTATGTCATATGTCTCAACGTCTTCTATATCCATACTAATTAATGGTTCTAGTACACCGTATTTTACACCATCAAGAGGAATTCGTCAGGGAGATCCCCGGTCACTTTATTTATTTATCATGAGTTTGGAAATGTTGTCTCGTAGTATTAACTTATCTGTGGACTATTTACAATGGGCTCCTATTATTTTATCTAGAAAAGGTCCTGAACTTTCCCATTTACTATTTGCTGATGATATTGTATTAGTATCTAAAATTACTACGAAAAGTTGTCATGCCATAGTTGATGTATTAAATTATTTTATGGCATGTTCAGGACTTAAAGTAAATTTTGATAAATCTAAAATTTTCTTCTCAAAAAATTGTTCCATAATAAATAAAGATTTTATTAAAGAAACTTTTTTTATTAAGGAAGGCTCTACTTTTGGGAAATATCTCGAATTTTCTATGTTTAGCGGTAAACCAAAACAGGGAGATTTTCAGCTTCTTGTGGACAATTTTAAGAATAGACTAGCATGATGGAAAACTAATTCCTTAACTTTGTCTGGTCGTTCAACTTTAATAAAATCAACTCTTAATAATCTTCCGAATTATGTTATGCAATATATACAAATTCCTAAACAAATTATTAAAAAGCTTGAGCAATATCAAATGAATTTCCTTTGGGGTTCCACAAAGGACAGACAGAAAATTCACTTGATAAATTGGAATTTGGTAATTAAACCAAAGTCTGATGGAGGTCTTGGTATTCAAAAGTTATCTACTAAAAATGACGCTTTACATGCAGGGCTTGCTTGGAGAATATTCCATAATCCACATTCTATGTGGGCACAAGTTCTTATTAACAAATATTTACATAAAAATTCTAGCTCATCAAATTCAAGAACTTGGAATAATGTTATAAATGGTTGGAACCACTGCCAGAAGGGAATTCAATAGAAAATGGGAAACGGGGAAACCATTAAGGTTTGGTCTGATCCTTGGCTCAAACAGGGAACTACTTTATGTTCCTTAATACAAGGACCTCTATCCATACAAGATACTAAGTTAACTATTGCTCAAATAATGTCGCCTTTAGGATGGAAAAAAAACTTATTATCTTTTGATTTAACGAATAGTATTAATCAATTAATTGATGTTGTTTATATTCCCTTTAATCATACAACACATGACTATCAAGTAACTTTTCGATCAATTCTATTTTTAAATGCCTTAATGTAGAAGATACCAACTCAATGCATACTAATCTCTCAAATTTTAATTGGCTTTGGTCATTGCCAATACATCCTAAGCTAAAAGAATTTCTTTGGCTTATTAATCATAATAGGTTACCTTCTAATAGCTATTTAACACGGATTAACATAAAAGATGATCCTATTTGTAAATTTTGTCTAATTAAGGAGGAAACTCTTAAACATATTTTCTTAGAATGTGTTAATGTTAAGTGTTATTGGCACCGTTTAGGTTTAACACAATTAGTTAATTATAGTAGCCAACAATGTAACAACTTTAATTGGCTATATTATCTTCTTTTTGCTAATAAAACAGTACTACCTTTACATATTAATTCTTTGACTTTTTTACCCTATAGTTTATGGAATATTTGGTTAACCCGTAATTATAATATTTTTAATAATAAAAAAATGGAATTTCGTTTGATAAAATAACTAAACATGTAGCAGAGTTCGTTTATTTAACTACTTTCCAGCCAAAGAGATTTAAGAAGCAAAGGGTTTCTAAAGACTGTAAATGGTATCCTCCTGTTCTTAATTACTACAAGCTAAATACTGATGGAGCTTTTACGAACTCAACAGCTGGTATGGGAGGAGTAATATTTAATTCAACGGGTGATTGGGTTATAGGTTTTACTGGACCAGTACCTCATATATCTCCGATTTTATCAGAATTATATGCATTAAAACATATTTTACAAATTGCCTATGAACATAATTTAAAACCTTTACAAGTAGAGGTAGACACACAAAATTTGCTTACTTTATTAGATTCTGGAAATATTGCTTTTTCTAATCTTTTGGAGGATTGCAGGTTCTACCTCGACAGGTTAGATAAACCGGTGCTTAATCATGCGTACAGAGAACAAAATAGAGTAGCAGATCAATTAGCGCTAAGGAAGGACATCAGTATGGGACACTTTGCAAGCCAACAATTTTTGCCAATACTCCGAATTTTGTTATGCGACTTTTTGAATATGATAAGGCTGGTTGTAATGATATTCAACCAAGCCGGTTGGCTACTAGTTTGATTAGAAATAGTACTCAGACTAATGTAAATATAAGGATAAATGTAAACGGAGATCATTATGATAATTCCAATAGGATAACCATGGCAACCATATATCCTAGTACTGTTTTGTATGCTACTAACATCTCTGTATGCAATGTTTAAACTTTAATATATATAAATTATCTTTTTCACCAAAAAAAAAAAAAGACTTGGGAGTCCTCGTCATATATATTGATAGTATCAATCCTTAAAGAGAATTATATATATATATATATATATATATATATATATATATATATATATATATATATATATATATATATATATATATATATATATATATATATTAAAAAGACGTCGCTGAAATTATTTATGCCATATGAAAAGAATAAGTACTTCAATTGAAGTTCTCGTAATAATCTTTGGCAAAAACATAAAAGGACTGTAAAATTTTATAAAAAGCTAGAATACTAATATTAAAGACATGGACTTCTGAAAATTATAAAAGGAAAGATCCATAGTCTACTTTTTGTAACTCTATTTTATTTGTATTCATGCGTGAATATATACTAAGAAATTTGGATCCTTCAAACGAATTATGCAATGGTACAAGAATGATATGCAGATGTTTTGACAATAACATTATACATGCAAAAATAATGATGGGGCAAAATGCTTTCAAGTATGTATTTATTCCAAGAATTCAACTTTCGATGCCAGCAAATGAAGGATACCCATTTAAATTCATCAGAATGTTTTTCAATGACAATAAACAAAGCATAGGGTCAAACAATACCCAACGTTGGATTGTACTTGCCATAACATATTTTTTTACATGAACAACTATATGTTGCACTATCAAGAGATATATGGATGTCAACAATAAAAGTTTTGGTCATGACAAAGCAACCGAAAAGACGAAGGGGCACATACACCAAGAACATTATCAACAAAGAGATATTAGGAAAGATACAACATGTTATTGACTCATATAATATATTATCTGTAATTACAAATGTTATACATATCGCCACCTTAACTAATTGTGGTGTTTATATTTGCAGGTTCAGAAGATATTTACCATATTTAAATTCATCTAATACATAATTGTAATGATCCTCATATTCTATGTTGAATATATTTTTTGACATCAATTACTATTATTCATAGTTCATTCATATGATATATAATTTTCTTGCAAACAAATCCGACTTGCAGGTGCAAACGTACACCAAAACTAGTTACCAGAAAATATTAGTCAGTGGTTGAAGTGAGTATCATATCAAACTCAGAAAATTGAATATTCGAAGTGATTAAATACATGAAAATTGTGAATTTCTTTTATCCCAGATAAAAAATATTAAAAATAAACTTATATAAATAGAGCAAAATTAAATTCGCGGCAGTCCGTAAAAGACAAGCCTAAAATTATATTATGCGTCAATATCGTTGCTTTAGTAGATCTCTCTAGAACCCCAAAAAAAACCCTAGGCCTCTAATAAACCCTTTTAATACCTCCGTTTCCACGAGCTAAACGCGAATCATCTCGCTCCCAATGGCTGCTGTATCTAGGCTTCAGAAGACCTCACTCCAAAATCTCATTCACCGCCATCTCCTCCGCCCCGTACCCACTTCTTTTGCGGCGGCCGCCACTATCCAGCAGCTTAACATTTCCCCTGAATCTCAACCCTCGCAGTGTTTTGATTTACATCATTTGAAGTCGATTTTGGCTGAACATTTTTCTGATACGAACAAGTTGAGCTCAAATGCTACTGAATTTGTTCTGAATTGTAATTTTCCTATTGGTATTTCTGCTTTGCCTTCATTTGATTTGTCTCTGATGGAGCTACGTGGCAGCCGTTCGACCAGTAGTAAGAACAGTCGTGATCTGGAGGAAGACGTGGAAGAGGATGACGAAGATGATTTTGATGATGAAGATAGTGATGCGCCTATGGACTTTGATGATATGGATGACGAGTTTGGAAGCGAAAGTGATTCGGGTGATGATGACGAAGATTATGGCCGCGGCGGCCGCGGCGGCCGTGGTGGTGGTTCTCGCGGTGGTGCTGCTTATACAGCGTGAAATTTGGACCAAGTCCGCTTTGCTTTGTCCTTCTAATATGCTAATTTCACCTTAATTTTGTTTTCCTGAGCAATGAAATTATTTGGTCTTACCTGTGATGCTTTTTGTAATCGTTTTATAGTGGAAAACATATTCAATCACTCTGTTTTTCGGTTTCTCTGTTCTAGTGTATTTCACATAATTACACTCTCGTAATCAAACCGTCGCGGTTGTAAAATATCATTTGTTCAACGTGCTGATTGGAAATGCCAGCAATATAGAATTAGGATGTCAAATATAACATGTAACTCATCCAAGCCGTCCAAAATTGCTAGAAGGTTTCTAGGCTAGTAGCAGATCATGAATATTTTGATGATATATGTGTAGAAGATGAGGGCAAATCCGTTATTATAAGTCAGTTTTAAAAAGAATAGAAGGCTGTGGTAAATTAGTTATTAAAAGAAAAAGCTTTACATAAGATGTAATTGAAGAAATTGCTCCGAAATTACCAACAGGTCATCCTGCACAGGGGTTTTTGTTGTTAAACATCAAGCGCAAATGCTTTTCAATACGGTAAGGTAACACTAGTAAACATTTGCTCTTTCAATATAGCAAAGTGACACTAGTAAACCAGAATGCTCTTTAGCGAAATCCTAAAGTTGGGCATTCCATTCTTGCCCGCCGAGGTTGCTCGGAGGTCAATATCCTTACCTAAAATCCATGCAAAAATTAGCTGCGGGATTGGTCTGTACAATGTTATGGTGTACTTTCATAAAGATTTTGGATGAATTCATAGGTTATGATCTTAACAAGCCAACGTATAATATTGTATTGATTCAAATAGGAAGGTGGGGTACAGTTTCCATTCCATTTCTCCGTTGTAGCCGTTACCCAAACTCGCAAAAGTATGTCCACACAAACACACACAAACACAAACCCCTCCCCCCAAACACAACCAAAACTTATTTGAAAAGGAACCCTTTCTCGCCAACAAGCACAACCCCTACACATGATTTCTTTTCCAGTTGATATCTTCTTTCTATGACTTTACTGTACACACTTTACTACGGAAATATATCAAATTCCCCTCATATTCACGACAGAGTCTGTGATGCCACTCCTTTATCGTTGGCCATTCCGCCTGATGATAAGGAATCCATGATTGAGGAGGAAAAAAACTTCCCCGCCGTGGAGGAGGTTGTTCCCAAGAATCCTTCGGTCAGAATGATTTCCCAAAGAAACCTGCTCCCGCTCCTACTCGGGAGCTTTCTGAGACGGGGCTCCGTCAAATAGCCGACCTCCGGTCTAAATATTGTATTCCTTCTAACGTCGAAATTGTTCCGTCGGGAGACAACATAGTACAGGTTCACCGAATCTGATATTGCACTTTCTACGTTTATCCATTCCTAGTTGGTTATTCTCTTCCTCTCCCCCCATTAGCGGAGGAGTTTTGCCGTGTTTACAATGTCTGCCCGGCGCAGCTCTCACCCTTATTTATACAAAGTTTTTCTGATGTTGGAGACGTACGCAGAGTTGGCCAGCTATGAGGTTAATATCCTCCATCTGCTATATCTATTCTTGCCCAGTTTTTTTTAGAGGCACATTGATATATCTGCGACATCGTGGGACCAAAGGGTTGCTGGCGGAAATGGATGATAAGGCGAATCTGTTGTTCTGGCATAAATACTTCTTTATCAAGACCAAGCATTTGGTGGCGAATCTAACCTGGTTCCCTGAGCAGCGGAACTATAATCGTAAGTATCTTGACATATGTTCATTATTTTATGTTTTATTCTTCTTCTTCTTTCATTTTGACTCACTCACGGCTTCTTTCTTTTCTTATTTGTCGTACCGACGGGTGGAGTAGATCGATGTTCAACTTGTGCGTGGAAATATCTATCGGGATACCCAGCATATCTGCATGGGAGAATGCAAACAGATCGAGGTTGTCAATTAAAAAAATATGAAATTTACTTGGTTCTAAGAGTTTATGGCTGATGTAAGACTTTTTGTTATAGTCGATGTTGTCTAATTGGATGGGGTCGAAGTCTTATACCATTGACCATGTGGCTTCCACAACGTCGGAATCTTTGATGACGTCTCTTTGTTAGTCGAGTTCGAGCCTCGACTTTGGTAATTGCTATGCTCCCGAGTCTATTCCTTTTAACTGTTGAGTGTATGTACAATCTTGGGAGATACGATAGTATTCATGGGATGTGCGTTGTTTGCCTTGGATGTTGAATATCCCCTACATAGTAGGAAACTCGATTACTTGATATAAGCTAGACGGGATGAACCTCATGGCGTGTATCCAGGTTCGCCATATGATGGTGTTGTAAGCTCTATCCTGGTTCATGACATGAAATATTGCTTCTAGGGTGATGCCCCCGGCCAGAAAGAGCAACATTATCTGCATTGTTAAAACCTATTAACGTTATACAACATGGTACTATCTAGTACTCGAGTCTCATTTGTGCGATAACTCGAGGTGAATAATACATGCGCCGCTCCCACATCTACCATTATTCTATTTACATCAGTATCTAAAATACATAAAGTAATAACAAGAGCATCGAAGTGAAGAAAGGTCAAACAGTAGGTATCTGACTTATCGAAGATGATACTATCTTCAAGGTCATCATACCATTCATGGGTGATTGACCACTTTAGTTTATGTGTGGTGGTGAACTTTACGTGATTGATTTCTACTTCATCGCCTCCATCGATGATCATTTGGATGGTGCGGGCGGGGGAGGGTAGCTTTAGAGGGCCTTAGTGTTGTTCTCGTCCACGGCACAAGTTGGCTCTTCATTGGCCGCTCATCAGCTCCCTTTGGTGTCCTTGGTGAAGCATGTTCACCACTTCTTGCCATAGTGCTATGCAGTCTTCTGTCTTGTGACCCTACACCTGATGAAACTCATAGATGGCATTCGACTTTCTGGTACTTGGTCGGACTTCATCTTTTATTGCCACTTCACCTTCGGGGCAAGCTTCTCTAGTGCATACACTATTTGTGATGGGGAAACACAAACATTGTGAGCAGATAAGAGTGGAGGCATAGTCCTTTCATTTCGTTGTGTCCCTCTATGTGGCCTGGACGACCCTTCTGTATGGCAAGGAGATGGTGGGATGGCCATACTGGTATATGGTTGGTGCCTTACCCAGTTGAGGCGTGGACCTGAGTGGTCTCTTCGGCCATCATTACGACAGTCATTTCTCGACTCCGTTTGGACTGACGTTAGTTTTTGTGTTGGACCGTTGAGGTCATCCTCGTCTGCTCTCACCTCAGCATAATACTCATTGTGAATTTCTTCTCAAGTGGTAGGAGGGTATTTCATGAGTTTGCTTAACAACTTTCTGATCGCTCTCGACCCATTCTTGTTCAACCCATTTTGGAAAGCTGCCACCGCCATCCCTTCTGCTACGTTTGGCAAGCTCATTCTTACTTTGTTAAACCGGGCGACGAAGTCTCTGAGTCTCTCACTAGGCGATTGTCTGACGGCGAATATTTCATTCACCCCGGCCTCCGCCTTCTTAGCCCCGGCATGGGTAGTGACGAACTTTCGGCCATTTCTTCAAACGTTATTATTGAATGTGATGGTAATTATGAGTACCCTGTTAAAGCTTTCCATGTTAAGGTTTTGCCGACCTTCTTCAGCAACACTGATGGTACCTATTCTTTTGAGCGGTCGTTTCCTTTTACTGCTATGACGTAATGAATGATATGATTTTTGGGGTATGTTGTGCCGTCGTATATCTTCAAATAAGGTGGGATTTTGAAGGTCTTGGGTATGGCATGTAGGGTTGCCTCCTTGTTGTACGTTTGTTCAACGAATCGGTTGACGTCCCATTTTGGTAGCAGTTGTCACACCTCCTTTTTCACACATATATTAAATGTGCTATTGTTTATTACTACACCCCGAGAAGGAATATAATAATAATTGGTGAAGGAGTTTTTCCATTTAAAGGACGGTCGGAACGGGATCCGTTTGTTTAATTATTCAGAGTCGCCACTTGGGAAAATAATGGTGTCCCAAGTCACCGGTTTAATCCCGAACCGAGGAAATTTATGACTCTGTATTACAGTCTGCGAAACTATAAACCTGGATAAGGAATTCTGTTAACTCGGGAGAAGGTGTTAGGCACTCCCGGATTCCGTGGTTTTAGCACGGTCGCTCAACTGCTATTTTTTGTTTTCATCTGATTTCTTTA
Organism: Nicotiana noctiflora; assembly: GCA_032618575.1. NCBI lineage: Eukaryota > Viridiplantae > Streptophyta > Magnoliopsida > Solanales > Solanaceae > Nicotiana > Nicotiana noctiflora. The sequence continues at coordinate 6,817 of JASVEL010008790.1, read as the reverse complement.
TATATTTTAATTACGTGCTTGTAATGTTCTGCTTTTTCATTATAGAAGAATAATTGCAACGTCACGAAACCACATTTCGAGTCACACCGCAACCAGTGCGCCTGTGACTTTAATGTATTTCAGTTTCGCCGAGAATAAGATTTGGGTCACATAAATGCGCACCCGTATTTGAGAATGTATGTTATTTATAAATCCCGCCTAAAGTATCTACGTCTTTGTTAACTTTGGGAAAGACCGTGAAATTCGCTAAACGGTCCTTCCGAGTCTAGAATTTTATAACAATTGATTGAAGGCCCCACAATTTTATATTTAATGCGGCGAGGCTCAGCTCATCTCATTTCTATTAAAAGGTCACCTTAAAGCAACTTTAATTCTCTACTAGGTTTTCCCATAATTAACAAAAGAGTGAGTCTTTATTAATTAACTATATCTTTGTCTTCTAAATTAGAGTCCGTGAATTATTATTTCAAACAGCCCGGGCCTCGATTATAGAGTCCAAATAGGCGCTTACAGGCCAGCTATAAACTGGGCCAAAATGCATAACCCAATTTCCAAAACCCACATTTAATAGCTCTAACTTCAATCTTAATAGGCTAATACCGTTAATTATTTTTATTATGAATCTAACTCAACAAAGTCTAATTGATTGCTGAAATCCTTATTTTTAAGTTTTAACGTCCTTTCGATGATTATCAATGCAGCAAATGGTTTTTCTTTTCTTTTTTTTTTAAAAAAAAATCTGTTTATGAACCTCCTAAATGCTATAATGATTTGAAAATTACATTAAAGGCTTGGATCACTTTTAACAAACACGTCAGTGTCTTAGAAGTTAATTCAAATTAACATTCACAAGCATACATTTCGACATTTCAGTGATTACAATATTCAAACTTAGATTTCTAAATTAATTAATGAAATTACTATCAATGATTTTGTTTACAACCATAATATTAATTAAGATTAGATATTGATATTAATAACTATATTTTGAACCTGTTTCTATCGTTACATAGCTGAGAAAATATTTAATTCATGTAAAAAATCAAATAAAATTTCAGTAACTACACACTTCACATGATTCAACTAATAACTATTTAACCTATGAATATGTAATTGACTTCATGCTAGTAACTGGAAATCTAGATAACAGTCCAAATATATTACTAGCAGTTAAGAGATAACAGTCCAATTGTACATTTCATCCAAAATTTATTACTAATCAACTTATGATTAATACCACCACATAGTTGATTCAAAAGTCTAATACAATATTATACGAACAAAACTCGTAGATTCCAGCTTCATTTCCTCCCAATAGAGTTTACATTTATAAAGGGATGTGTACCTGAAATTTGAGCAGATCTATTTAGATTTAATAAGCACAGCAACAGGATTTGACTCAACAGACAGCTCAGCTATAGCAGCAATAGTATACACTCAACAGCAACAACCAGTTAAAAACCCACGACCAGCAGAACAACCAATCCAGAGACAGATGCAAAAAATCAGTGCAAAATCCAACCAAACCCAATGAAACAGTAACCGGGAATCTAATAGCAACCCAGGAAGAATCACTTGAAATCCCCAGCAAGACCAAATCAAACACAGGTATAAGAGAACACTAGTTTTCTGATCTTCAGACAATCAACGGAAGAGACTTAGAACTTCCAATGAATTCCCTCTCCCATACACAGACTGGTTTCCTCTTTTTAACTCTACCATCCCTTGAACTTATGTTTTTAGTGTATCCCTCGTATCTCTGTGTTCTCTTTTTTCAGGTGGTATGCCTTTATGTCTGTATGTGTGTCTATATCCCCTGCCCATCCCTCTATCTATATAGTTTTTGAAATTCAGCTCCTAATGGTGCAACTATCTTAAACTAAACCCCTGCCCATCCCTCTCTCTGCCCAGCCCATTATATTCTCTGAACCCCCTACTACTAAGTGTCCTTGTATGGACTTTAACATTAAAAACACTGATTGCAGGAGACTAGTGGGATACCCTGCTGTACAGCAGGTTCCACTAGCCCCTCTTATGGGCAGGGTATAAAAAAACTAATACTAATTAAACCCTATCAGCTATATCCAATTAATCCCTAATCTAAAATCAAACAAACAATAAACCATAGACTTATGAATTGCATACGGGCAGACCAAGGAATGAGCAAACATACAAGCTAACTAATTTGCCGACGTTAAATAAACTAGACATGCAAAGCAATTACGGCATTGAATTTAAACAAAACAGGTAAAGATGGGAATCGATCAAATAAGAGGTCTGTTGGGAAGAGCAGAAAATTTCTAGAAAAATACCAATCCAATAACCCAAGCATAACATGTAAGCATACAAAATGTTCATATAGAATGAAGGAAAAGAAGCTAAATACCTCAGAATTGTAGGTGACCCAGGCTCGAACTCGGATTGACCACTTTGAGGTCGAATAGACCTTAATTGAAGTGTTCTCAATCGAGAACACCTCAAATAAGGTCCATTAGACCCCTGGATTTCGATCAATTGGGCTTAATTCGACCTTCTGGATTTTTAGGGTTCATGTGAGTGGGATTTGGGGTTTTGCCAGTTCCGGCTAGATTCGAGTCGAACTAATGGCGGTTAGGGTGTTAGGGAGGTAAGGCGAGGGTGTGGTATCATTTTGGGAGTGTTTGGTGTTAGTTCGAGTTTGACTCGAATCTTCGAATGAAGATTCGAGGAGTTCCGGATTGATTCGAAGTAGATGGTGTATGGATTTGGATTGGGGGTATCGAGATGGTCATTTGGTGTTAAGATGGGGAGGTTTGGCCTACCGGAATCGCCGTGAGGCGATTTCTGGTAGGCGGAATGCGGCAGAGACGGTGGGGCTCAGTTTGTCTCTAAGAGAGATGATGAAGGTGGGGGTCTGGCTTAAGGGGGGGCTGGGTAGGTCTTTTGGGCTTATATACCTGCTGATGGATTTGATCCAGGCCGTTGGATCGATTAAGATCGACGACTTGGATCAACTTACTCAACGAAACGAAGTCGTTTGAGTAAGTTTGAGACCGGGCGGTTTGTTTTTATGTGGATACGGGTCGGGGTGCAGGGGCGATTGGCGATCGATGGATCAAAAATGATCCAACGGCTTGGATATCCTGGCCTGTTACGGCGTCGTTTGGGCGTATCCGGAGATGGCCTGAACCGAATTTTGCTTGGGCCTGGGTTGGTCATTTTCCTTGGGCCTGTTTTTACACATAATTGACTTAAAACAAAAATCCTTAACTTGAAACCCAAAATTGCTAGATAAAATGCAAATGCAACATGTTTTTGTAGTTTTTATTGATTTAACAAATAAACATGGACACGCAAACGCAAACAATAAGAAAAAGAACATATAATCCACAAATATTGCAAACAAACACAAAAACTCTTTTTATTTTGAATTTTTGGGAGTAATTCGTGTGAGGCAAAAAATCACGTGCTCACAGCTGCCCCTCTTTGCGCGTAAACATGAAGAGTTTTCGTGCAAAGATAAGTGAGCGGATACGTGCGATTTTTTTGCCCGTTTGAGCACTCCGTATGAAGCATTTTTTGGAAAAGTTTGACCGAACCTTTGCTTCAAAAGGTCTCCTACATATCCCTGGCTAAAAGGGAATCAGGTCAATGTAGTTCGGGAAGTTTTGGTAGCTGGGACTACCATGACTGCCGTGATCTTGCTGTTACTGCTGTTGTTGATGTTGCTACCGCTTAACTGATCTCCTTATTACACCGTGCTAAACAAAAATAAGAAGCTAGACTAAGTTACAGTGTTGCAGATTCTTATCTATCTTTACAACTTGATCTTGCCATGTTCCTTGCCATCCTGCTGGCTCTGATGTTTCTTCACCTGTTTCTTCTCTTCTGACAATTGTTATTTCGGCCTATCTTGATTGCCGAACTCCGACCATTGGTCCCTTCCTTGTGATCTTCGAACTATTCTCATTTGAAGTCTGAATCTTTCTGATCCTTGTTGCCTTCCTTCCGATTATGAACTCGGATTCATGCTGGGGGTTTCCGTTACACTCTGTCACTTTCCAATTCTTCACTTTCGTTATCAAATCTTAGAAATTGAGGTGCCGTTTTTCTTTTCGGCGGGCTTCTGACTTTATCGACAAACTCTAATCATAAATCGCCACTCCATTCTTCAGGCGGGCTCCCTGACTTCAACTACAACTTTAAAACTAGATCGCCACTCCATTCTTAAGCCGGGCTCCCTGACTTCGCCTCATAAACTTCGAAACTAAATCGCCACTCCATTCTTCAGGCGGGCTCCCTGACTTCAACTGCAACTTCAGAATTAAATCACCACTCCATTCTTCAGGCGGGCTCCCTGACTTCAATTACAACTCAAAACTAAATCGCCACTCCATTCTTCATGCGGGCTCCCTGATTTCAGCTGCAAAACTAAATTGCCACTCCATTCTTCAGGCGGGCTCCCTAACTTCAACTACAACTTAAAATTAAATCGCCACTCCATTCTTCAGGCGGGCTCCCTGACTTCAATTACAACTCAAAACTAAATCGCCACTCCATTCTTCAGGCGGGCTCCCTGACTTCAATTACAACTCAAAATTAAATCGCCACTCCATTCTTCAGGCGGGCTCTCTGACTTCAATTACAACTCAAAATTAAATCTCCACTCCATTCTTCAGGCGGGCTCCCTGACTTCAATTACAACTCAAAACTAAATCGCCACTCCATTCTTCAGGCGGGCTCCCTGACTTCAATTACAACTCAAAACTAAATCGCCACTCCATTCTTCAGGCGGGCTCCCTAACTTCAACTACAACTCACTAACTCCATCCCATCCATATCGCCTTCCTTTGCTTCATGTATCGTTTTCTTCTTCCTGCATCGTCTCTTGGGCCACCCTTTCTTCTAAATTACCTTGTTTTGGAATTGCTTTCTTCCTGGGTCGTGTTATTTTCTCCTTTGACTGCCGGGGATAGCACCAGGCGCAAAGATCACTTCCTCGTGTTTTCTGGCCTCTTTCAAAACTATTTTGCTCGAAACTGGTATTTCCCAAAAACTTGTGTTGCTTTCATCCTTATCCATTGGGTATTTGCTTTCAAGAAAATTTTCGCAATGGGAGAAAATTTTCTGCCCCAGTTTGATAACCTTCTACGTGGCATGCTTTTCCGCCGACGAACCCTCTTTTCCTACTTTAAATCAAAGAAAATTTATTAGTTTCAAAATGTCGTGAGTGATCATGCCACTCTTGCTGGGGCAATTTTTCTTTTCTCTTTTAGCTGCTTGGCCTTCCTCGAACTTTGGGGACGATGTTGATATTTGCTGGTGGATGGTGCTCTTTCCAACAATATCTTTTATCTCTCCTTTTTATTCCAAACTTCAGTGTGGTCCGACCCTCTTAGTCGGTGATCTGTTGTGAGAAACTATCTTCTGGATATATAATATGTGTCCATCCTACTCCGTAATTCCTGTGAACCTTCCAATCAACCTATCGTTCCAATCTTAATACCGGAACGACCTTTGTCTTATTGCCTTTGTTCCATGCCTATTCATCTTCATTGTACCGCTTTGGGGAGACTTGGTAGTAAGCTTTGAAAAGTCAAATTTCGACATAAACATAAAAATCTTTAAAAAGAGGGAAAAATGATAGATAAAAATGAAATAAAGAATGCTGACCGCGAATGACAAAAAGAAAGGGAAAACTTTTCTGAACTCAAAACTGGGAAACTTATCTGAATGTATAACTGATCCAATGGTTATGTTGTGCCTTCAAGATTAATCTACCCAGTCTATTTATGTCAATCACTTTCTGACGGCTGCGTTTTGCTAGAAGTAAACGGATGTCCCAACCTTGTCTTATGCATACACCTTGTAACCATCTCGCCTTGTCACCTCATAGTGCCCTTCAAAGTGTTTTCACTAATGAGATTCTCTCATTTCGCTCGACCTCCCGTCGCCTTAGGGTGCCTGTAAAGGTTTTCACCGTAAGACTCTCTCATTTTATTTCTCTCAGCTTTCTTCGCCTTAAGGTGCCCGCGAGGGTTTTCACCGTTAAGACTCTCTCTTTTCGCTTTCTTTCCATGCGGTGGGCTGAGGTATTACCCACGAGATTCCCTCTAGAGCATTATCCCTTTTCAGCTTGTGAATCTTGGCTTCAATCGAGTGTCATTCTTGGCTTTCATTCGCATGACTTGACATTTCTCAAATACCGATCGAGAGGTCGTTTTTGGTCATTAATGTGGTTTATGTGTGTGATGTTATAGCAAAGTGATTTAACCTCAATGTGTAGCTCACTACAACTTTTGGAATCCGCACTATCTTTTCAAATGAAACAATAACTCCTGCCCCAGTTTTGTTGCTTGGGGAATCTTGGATTTTTATTTTATTATGACCGAGCCGTGTGGCGCCTACGTGTCCTTCTTGAGGAATCAGGTCAAACGTAGTTCACTTTTTCTTGTGTCTTTTCTTTGTTTCTTTTTCTATTTTGTTACACATCTTCCTTGATGATTCCGAAAGAGGGTATATGAAAGAATAATTAAGGCTCGAAGGGGAAAACAAGGGTTAAAGTGTTTGGGTAGTAGAAAAATTGCCTCTGTCATTTCATTCTCCGAAAAATGCCAACTACAAACAAACGAAACCAAACGTTGACAAATGCATTAAAGAATTACACATAATATCTCTTGACTGCATCAGAATTGATAGCCATATCAGTGCATCTTCCCTCAATATTAGTTAGACATAGCGCACCGTTGGATAATACCCTAGTCACAACAAATGGTCCCTGCCAATTTGGAGCGAACTTGCCTTTTGCTTCGGCCTGATGTGGTAGAACTCTCTTCAG
>JASVEL010008789.1:0-76369 GCA_032618575.1 Nicotiana noctiflora | reverse complement strand
GTGTAAATGTTAAGGACATAGCGTTCTTAACTTCATATGTGTAATTGAAATCATATCCTTAATATTTACACAACACTCATGAAGAAAGGATAAAAATATCTTTTCGTATTATTTTTAATAAATTAATGATTACTTTTGCTCAATATTAAAAATACCGAATAAAATTGAATACCATATTAAAAAGTAGTTAACTCACGCTATTTCTACTTTAAAAAATGACGAAAAATCAAGTATTTACTGTTACTACGATGCACATATAGTTGACAATTATATTAAGTAAAAATCAATTATAAATAACTTTCTTTTAAAAATATTGGTTATATTAGTTTTATCTGAGTGCACGTGTCATGTGTTCCCAACATTAAAAATCACGAGTGGTCTAGAATAGCGAAAGAGATATATTATGAAAATAAACACCACAAAAGAGAAAAAGGGAGAAAGTGAAGAGGTTATTGTAGTAGTATATCTTTTCTTCTTTACGTCCTTTCCTTTGTATTTTTCCTTTTGGCACAAAAATCAAATATTGGAACAAGTTTTCTAGCTTTTACATGCAAATAATGAACGGATCTTGCAGAAATGGCAAAAACATATTAGAGCAATGAAAATAACCTCTTATATAAATGCAAGGTAAAACTGCATACAATAGACCCTTGTAGTTCGGTCCTTCCCGGACCTCGTACATAGCGAAAACTTAGTTCACAAAGTTGCTCTTTTATCTTCTTGAATTGAGGATCTTTCGGAAACAACCTCTTTATCCTCGGAGTAAAGGGTAAGGTCTACGTACACACTACTCTCCCCAGACCCCATTGATGGAATTTTACTGGATCGTTGCTGTAACTATAAGGTGAGAGAGTGAATTTCGAAATGCACATCTAACACTATATATGTAAGATCTGACATTATTCAATAGACAAATGTGAAAGACCATAAATGAATGAGAAGAAATGGCACTGACAAAAGCAGGTGAAGATTCAATGAAATTTTGTGTCCTTGAAAACTAAGAACTAATAGCCCAATAAATACTTTCTCAGTAGAGAAACACCATTTTTTGGTATTAAAGATACAACACAAACTCAACAACTCAGAAAAATAACTAGTGCCGAGTTCAACAGCATTCCTTGTGTCCAAAGACTGCAATTTATTTGATTTCCTTGGGTTCAAGGGCTGCGATTTCTCTGACAACTTGCGCTTTGTCAGCCTCAAACTGCTCGTCCTCTACAGACAAGAAAAGACAATTAACAACAATGGTGAAACATGCTTTCAAATGACACGGTGTGTTCCTTTTGGTTGTGTTTCGTACCTTTGTCAGTCTTAAAATCGGCAAAGAGACGAAGTAGTTTGCTTCTGTTAGCAATAAGGATGCTAACAATATCTGGAGGCTTGTTGTGATTTGCAGCAAAAAGCTGCAAAGTATTAAAAAGTCAGAGACAAAGCATTTGACAATGGAGTTAACGAGCGGATATTTAAAAGAATGTTAATACCAATAGAGTACCTTGAAGACATGAAACGCTTCGATTTGGATACTCTTGCTTGACTCCTGCCAAAGAAGAATTCAGCAATCAACATCGGGTTAAAGTGATACCATTTAAGAACATTTGTTAAAGACTCGCTGATGTTAGGATTCTCACGTCAGCTGAAGTGACGAGAAAAGAGCCTTATACTTTTCCATATTCGTAAAACCTACCTACTTTATCCTGCAGCATATCTTTGTTCATAAGCACAGAAAATGTCTATATCATGGTTTGCAAGGTCAACTAGCAAATGACACTCCACACCACAGGTTGTTCATCGAAACAGTTACCCGTCTACTACTTGATAGTCACAGATAAAATTTAGGAGTGGCAGCTTACAACAACAACGACAAGAACAAACCCAGTGTAATTCCACATGTGGGGTCTGGGAAGCATATGTGTAAGTATACCTTACCCCTACCTTGTGGAGGTAGAGACGATGTTTCCAATAAACCGTCGGCCAGGACTAGCAGTTTGAACCTGTAATTTCTGAACCTAACCAGGTATCTCAAGATGTTAAAATACAGTTTTCCATACTCTATAATGGGCGGCTTTAAAGTTGGGATAATGATTTTTTTTTCCACTTTTTTTTCAATTTTCTAATACATCTTAAAAACGTCGAAGGCCAATTGTTGGCAGGTACGATTGTAATCCAAACTCAACCCACAGACACCCAAAAGTGAAGACTCAAAATCTGTTAATATACATGTGGAATAGTAACCTGTGTCAACATGTCTAAATTTAAACCAATACCGCACCCATTTATGCATGTCTCCCTAAACTAGCAGCCACAGAAGGGGTATATTGAGCAGCATAGGAAAGCCCAGAGAATAGAAAGCAAATGGAAGTAACTGCACCTACAGAGCTCTGGCATTGAAAGAGACACGAGGAAAGAAAAGACAAATAAAAGTGACAGCGAATAAGAGGGAAGGTGATCGATACCCTGAGTAGATTCATAAGAATCCTCAAGTTGTCTCTTGAGCTAACATAACGTGTCATTACAGCAGAATTTGAGCGGTCCAACAGCATATCTGCCAAGAGCTGCAACAGTAAAGCAGACATTATAAGGATTTAGAAAGACAACAACAACAACAACAACAACCCAGTATATTCCCACAAGGTGGGGTCTGGGGAGGGTAATATGTAAACAGGCCTTACCTCTACCCGAGAGGGCGGAGAGGCTGTTTCCAATCGACCCTCGGCGCAGGGAAAGGAAAAGCAAACAAAAACAAAAACCGCATAAGTCACTCCAGCATACAACGCATAAAAATTATCTAAACATAAGAGACATAAATACCAATAAATAAGCAAGCATGCAATGATATCATAACAGTAACTACCAGAAATGACTACCACAACACAACATAACTAATCATCTATAGGAGGCCCTACCACGCCTCTCTCACCCCGGGCAAGGAGAACGAAAAAACTAGAAGCCCCTATCCTACCACCCTGATACTAGACCTCCAGACTTTCCTATCAAGGGTCATGTCCTCGGAAATCCGCATCCTGGCCATGTCCTGTCTAATCACCTCTCCCCAGTATCTCCTAGGCCTCCCTCTGCCTCGCTTCATACCGACCACCGCTAGCCGCTCACAACTCCTCACCGGGGCATCGGGGCTTCTCCTCCGCACATGCCCGAACCACCGAAGCCTCGCCTCTCGCATCTTCTCATCCACTGGGGCCACCCCCACCTTCTATAAGGATTTAGAAAGAAACTTTTTTAAATGTGGGCTCCTTTAAAGCTAAAAGTCACGAGTATCCTGAACATGAAATCTGAAAGACTACTGCCAAAATACATAACGTGCTTAAATATCTACTTTTTTTGAAGAAGTAAAACAGACATTATAAGACTTATAAAGAAGATTTTTACAAAGGAGCAGTGTGCTTGAATATGATGTGGCACAAAGAAGCAATTATTCATTTATTTCTCAGTAGGAACCAAGATAAGTAAAAATGCTATTTGAACTGCCGGAAACTGTCTTCTAAATCACAGGTTCTGTTCCCAAAAATAAAAAATACAGTCATGAAAACAATCTACAGAACGATTTTCCATTTACATTCCACTGGCATGTGAAAACTCCTAACTTCCTCCTTATTCTTCCTTTTTTGTATTTTTTATTTTTTCGGAATAAGTCACCAAATTTTTTATTCCTCCAATAGAATTGTGAAAGTGCTAAATATGTACAGTTACAAAAGTCATAACCTTGCTTCAAAAAATTCACAGTAATGAAAAGATATGAGGAAACCATATTATTTTATATTTATATTTAAGCCTATGAAGTGGTTCAGCTTTTCCTTCAAAGAATATCCGATTCCTTTCATTAAATATAAACCAAAATATACATGACGGAATGATATTCCATAATGCTACTACTGTCTTTTTCACCCTCCCGCCTGACCAGCATGAAAGAGCGTTCTTTACAACATTGGCACAAGTCATAACACAGTTCCATCCACAAAGATTCAGAAATAAATTCCACAACTTTGCCACCACACCATGCAGCAGCAAATAAGTAATATATTCATCATGCCTCCCAACACAATTAACAAAAATATAAAAACCCATTCTTCGCAAAATGTTTATGTCAAGCAAGCTTCATGAGTAACCAGCCATCATTAAAGGGGCTTTGCTCCTCCATATAATCTTCCAGAGCCCTTAGTTTAGTGCAATCGATGATGATACTACCCTTATAGACACTTAACAGTAAAAACCCCAGCCCTTCATTGTTACATATCTGGTGTGCCTTGTATAGATTAATACATTCCTACTATTTCCTTCTTAATATGAAAAAGAGGATTCCCTCTCAGTACTCAACCTAAAATGCACATTAGATATGTATTTTCTAAAGAGTTTGTAACAAAACTGTAAACGAACATCCCTGAGAGCAGAATAGGTGACAAAAGAAAAGAAAGGAAAAGCTCTTCAACAAAATGCAGATAACATTCAAGTCACCAAAACATCTTGTTTGTGTAAGATCTGGAGGATTTAAGGAAAGAAACGCACTTTTTACCTCAATGATTCATAATGCAACATACCAGACTTACACTGAGATTCTTTGCAAAATGTGAGAGATTCCAAAGAAACAAAACTCACGCCCAGAACTATATACTATTCGACAGAATAAATCCCTTACCTTGACAGCTTGTCTTCTAGTGATGTAGTTACTAGACTCAAGCAGCTTCGAGTTATACTCTGTGAAGAACTGAAACCAAAACCAGAATAAGGTGTATAAGTTACCAAAAGAGAATATCACAGAACAAGTAACAAGTCATTCATAAGCAACCCAAAAAGCACACAAGAAACAGCTATTACAAATGAAAAACAAATATTCCCTGCAACTTCTGAACATATCTGTGTATCGTTTCACTAACTCCCACTAATCCAAAGAAAACAATAGTGGTACCTTTTATTTATTTATTTAACTTTTTTTTTTGGGGGGGGGGGGGGTGAATTGAAAATCCTTAACCCTAAAAGATGCAAGATAAGTTTCAGTTTCCTTAAGATAATTACATTTAATGTTTTCTGTTTTCACCCTTCCCTCAACTTCAAAATCCTGGATGCAATAGACAAATAGAGCGACAAGAATAAGTTCTACAATTTAGGATTATAATACTATTGCCAACGGGATAATACATTGCCACAAAACACTCAAGAGCAGAAAAGATGACTTCACAATCATGTAATCTTAACAAAGAACTTAATAGTGTAAGCAGAACTAATACTTTAAGAAGTAGCTTGCAAGCATTATGTATATATGTGAAAATGAATCCACAAGCAGCATAATTCTTCGAAAGAAAATATATATGATTCAAACAATATGCCTGCATGCGATCAATAGAAACACTTCTCCAAATAATTAACTTTCATTACCCAGTCATAATTCTTCGTAAGAAATTCAGCTACTGTTGATTTGTGCCTTGTCATGAGTTCCTGACCAAGAATTACAAGCCAATCAGGATAATGCCGCAATAGTCATGATAACTTAGTCGCTATGGAACAGCAAAAGCTATAAATTTCCACCGCCATTTTGTCCCTATGCAGTTACTTCTTAAATATTTTCTAATTTTAAGTAGCAACATGGCTTCACTTTCTGCTTTTTCTCCCAACTTAATGAGATGTGATAGGGCAAAGGAGAAGCAGACAGACAGTGTATTTGCTTTATAGTCAATATAAATTGATTAAGTAATTAAATTGAATATGACAATTATGCATAAAAACAGGATTATCTATACGATGTTCATTCCAGATTCTTGATCAAGAGCATTCAACCTTAAAAGTGGCAGCAGCATCAGCAGCAATGTCAAAATTTGGCAGCTGAATATAATCAAAAAACTTCTTCATGTGCTCAGACTCCAAGACATATCTAGAAACAAAAGAATAAATGTAAGTTCTCAGCAAAAAAGAGCCATACAATAGCACCAGAGCTACTTTTATGTTACTATTCAAGCCTTAATCAGGGACTAGAAAGAGATTACTGAAAGATACTAATTACTCCAATGGCAGGTCACATAAATAAGTCTCCTAACGCCAACAAAACTTAAAAGGAGCAGAGAAATAATTCTAGACAGTTTTCTAAAAGACGAAAAAACTCATCAAATAGGTTCATGTGGCTTACTTTGCAACACTCTGGTGGCGAATGCACTCCCGCAGCATTGCACCATAATGTAAAGCCATATCTGTGTTCTCATAACTAAATGACAAGGGAAAAGGATCAATCAGAAGTCAGCGAACACACAGCAAAGAGATTAGCAACAGGAATCCTCATAAACATTTTTTGTCCCCACAAAATAACTTCCTAAAAGCTCTCCGACATCCAATGCTTGCAAAAAGGCAGCGGAAAAATACTAACTTATCCCATTTATGTGATAAAATTTGACTAGCCACGCAGATGACTTTATAAAACATCCAGAAAATACATTGGGACTAATAAATGAAATTACGGTCTGTGCTAAAATTAATATCTGAATTAAATTTTTGAATCTTGTCATTGTGTAGAGCCAATATTTCTATTGGACCAAAAAGGAAAGAGTTTCAAACAAAAGAAGATCATGCAGACAAGGCTTAGACACCCACAAAATAAGGGATGAAAATAAAGGAATACAAGAACCTTTTATTAAATTAGTATAAGGAAAACAGGAACTTCTAGGCTAAAAGTCCATGGATAAAAAATGATTTCTTTTATCCAAATAATCTGACCTGGCTTTTCGCATGGATACAGATTAGAAACCAGCGCCAGAAAAGTAGAGGCAAAAACAACTTAAAGAATATGGAAAACTAATAAACAAGAAGCATTTGACAATGTAGGACAAAGCCACCACATTTTGAACATGTTGATGACTGTAGCTTACCCTAATATTAATATGTCCATCAAATCAATGTTTGCTTCCAAGTAATCGCAAGCAATCAGCCGTGACTGAACCAGCTGCCTCTGCAGATTTGCTACTACTTGAGTAGCATCTTTGCGGGTCTGTGGAATTAGAAACATCATTTTATTATAGAAAAATAAGGAGTAGAAAAAACAAGATTTCAAAATTGTAACAGGCTTAACAGAAGTGAAAACCCAATTCAAATTGATCAAATAACATGTAGTAGAAACACCTTAAAAATTAGAGAAAAACTAGACAACACACTCTCGAAATGCAAAAAGAAAACCATACATAAGACCCAGCTGACCATAAGCAACTTCTGAACTAACAGAAGATGTCAAATTACCTCTAAATTCAAATTGGGAAGACAAGTAATTATCAGCCGGAGTGTGTTCTCTCTGAAGAACTCTTGAGTCAACTGAGCACAAGCCTCAGCGAGAGGCTCGGATTCGCCATTCCCGTAAAGAATAATCTTTAATTCCCGGATTGACTTGCTTAACTCCATCATCTGCGGATATGCAGTTAAGAAAAAAAAGTGTATAACAAACACTATACTAAACATAATCAAGCAAAAGCATAACTTATACAAAAGTGCACTGCCATATATCTATCTCAAATCATAAAGAACATATATCAGCTACATTCAAAATAGGGGCATTATCACTGATTATTCAACGCGCAATTCCAGATCACATATTTGAGAAATCACCTGAGTTCAATTACCGGTTCTACTGCATATCACATAAAACTCATATCCACCACTTCCATTGTTCACTTAGCAATTGGTGTTATCAACAAATCCACAGAATTAAAATATAAATTCTGATAACAAGAAAACGAACCAGATCCAAATTGGGTTTACTAAAGCTATCCCATTTGTGAAAATTTTCACAAAGCAAGCTAATTCAAACAATTGAACCAAACCAATCAATTATGGATCACCTGTATCCGTTCCACTGTATTCAGATCACTAATTCATAAGCTAAGCTAATTCAAAAGTCTCACCCCAACAATCAATCAATCAGCAACTATTCCACAATTCCAGACTAGTTAGGACCGAAAACATAAATCCTTATATATTTCACTCTGTTCGAGTCCCATTTTTCTCCCGATGCAAGATAAGAAAGGTAACATTTTTCAGTAAGAATCAATCAACTGCATCTCAAACCAAACTAGTTGAGCTCTGCTATATGAATCCTCTGTATCCATTCCACTCCATAGTCCATTCACAGCATTAAGCCACAACAAAGCCAATTCAAAAGTATCAGCCTAAAAATCAATCAATCACATCAACTATGCCTCAATTCCAAACTAGTTATCTGGCCCTTTTTCTTTTTCTTTTCAAAAATAAGAATAACACCAACCTTTTCAGGTCATTAATTCACAAACTAAGCCAATTCAAAAATCTCAACCAACAATCAGGCAATCATCAACTAGACCTCAATTCCAAACTAGGTTGAATCGAAGATACAAATAAATAGTTATTGTGCTCTATCGGGGTAATACAAGACACGACAATGCAACAAACAATCAATCAATCATCAACTACACCTCAATTCCAAACTAGTCAGGATCGGCGACATATATCCCTATGGATTTCACTCTATTGGAGTCCCATTTTTCTCCCAATACAAGACATTGAGACAAGAAAAGCTAACATTTTTTTTATGGTAAAAAGAAGAATAAAGGCCTAACCTATTCATCAACTACACCTCAATTCCAAACTAGTGAGAATCAAAGATACAAATCCCTATATATTTCACTGTATTGGAGTCCCATTTTTCTCCCGATACAAGACGTCGAGACAAGAGAAACTAACTCTTTTTAGCAAGAATAAGAATAAAGATCAAACCTTTTCATCAACTACGCCTCAATTCCAAACTATTTAGGACCAACAATATAAATCCCTATATATCTCACTCTATTGGAGTCTCATTTTTCTCCCAATACAAGACATTGAGATAAGAAAAACTAACTTATTCTTTTTTACATCTCAATTCCAAATTAGTGAGAACCGAAGATACAAATCCCTATATATCTCACTCTATTGGAGTCCCATTTTGCTCCCAATACAAGACATAGAGACAAGAAAAACTAACTTTTTTTTTTTTTTTTTTGCAAAAAATTAGAATAAAGATCAAACCTTTTCATCCACTACGCCTCAATTCCAAACTAGTGAGAATCAAAGATACAAAATCCCTATATATTTCACTCTATTGGGTCCCATTTTTCTCCAAATACAAGACATTAAGACAAGAAAAGCTAACATTTAATAGCAAAAATAAGAACAAAGATGAAACCTTTTCATCTTTTTTGGTCTCGCGAGTATCAGGAGCACGTTCAAGGAACATAAGAAGATCACGAGTTTGACGAACAAGGTCAACTGGAGTCTTTGGCTTAGACTTGAATAACCCCTTCATCTTCGCGTCACCAGCAGCACTAAAGCTATTCTCCCTAAACGACGTGGCAGAAACAGCAGCAGTTGTTGGAATAGGGGACGAGAGCCTCTGAACCACAACTGATTGTGGTTCTGATGAGGCTCTGCCCCCTTTCCCTCCCGATGATAAACAGCTTCCTATTTTGCCTTTATTTTTTACCCAACAACACTGTGTATCAATTACAGTTGAATTCTGTTACAGTTCTTCAATGGCTTTAATATGGGATTCTCTTTTTACGGTTTTTTTTTTTTTGTTTGGGGGGCCAAGATTTTGTGTACTACTTATTTTTTATGGGGTTTGTGAGTTGGATTTGGGGAAGACAAAGTAATAATTTGATCTTTGATTTGATCTATGATGGGGTTCAGGTGAGTAGTTCAAATTGTGTCGATAAGTATTTGTTTTTTTTCTCCTATGGCTAAATTCCTATTTCTACACTTCCTCTTTACATTTTTCTCTTTTTAAGTTCTAAATATTACCTACTATATAAGTTCTAATTTGACCTTTTATTTATTTTTTTAAATACTCCCTCCGACTGACAACAAGTATTCAATTTATTTTTTATTTTTGTTCAAAATAAATATGCAGTTATGTAATCAAGAAAGAATTCAATTTATTTTTACAAAATAACCTATATGTACATATTTGTTTGGCTCGAAAGTTAATCGTTATTTTGTAAGCTTGAAACAATAAAAAAATAAGAAAGGGGTAAATCGTAGTCAAATATAGTGAACCTAGGTATGAAATCAACGTGATGATAATGTCAAGCTATTAAAAATGAAGAACTTTAAGAGTAATTGCTTATCACAGTTGAGAGAAGAAATAGAAAGAGAATGAGAGAGTCGTATTATTAGATAATAACATTTAGTCCTTTACAACAAGGAAGCCTCCTTACTAAAATAATAAACCGTTGAGGGGCGGTCGACGTCCTTTTAATGGGGACGCCCGAACACAAACGACGTCGCTCACGTTCTTACGCCTGAACTAAGCCTTCACTGTAGAGGCGTATGAGAGGGGCCGTGCCCTTATCACTCGTAAGCGAGGCGTATGAGAGGGGTCATGCCCTTATCACTCGTAAGCATGGGGAGGGCCGTATTCGGCCCCGTATGGTTGAGCCACATTTGGCCCCATACAGTTAGTACCTCCACTCGTTGGAGGCGTATGCAGTGTACGACTTCAATGGGCGGAAATGTTGATTCGTTGTGGCGTTGTTAACACGTGGTGTACTTTTTGAATTGACGTCATTGCTGGCATGCGTCATGATTTTACATTCTCCCAAGATGGATCAGGGAGCGATTTGACGTTTTAGTTTCCCGCCCCCTTTTTGACGCCCCCCTCTTCGATTTCCATGTATTTGAGCCTTATAAATAGGGGAAAGGTTCAAATTCTATTATCTTTTGAACTTCTCAGGCTCTTACTCTTTTTTTCATCTTCTCTAAAGGAGGTCAACATTTTTCGCTTTGAACCTTTTGAGTTTCTTTGAAGACATTTCCTTTAGTCGTTGACATCCTCATTCGTATATAATTACTTATTATGGCAAGACGAGGCCAACAAAACAGGGAAGATAGAGATGAGCCCTCTTCTAGGGTTCCACCATCTTCGGATGGTGGGAAAAAGACCCAAAGACCCCTCGTCCCCCTCAATGTGGACAACGTTCTTCCCAGAGAGCTTCATGCTCGAAGGGATTTTCCAACAAGATGCCCAAATCCCCCATAGGATCGCTCCGCGGTCCTTCAATCACATTTGGACGGTCTGCGAGAGACGTGCCATATCCCTGATGCAGTGGTCATGGAGACGGTCGAGGAATACTTTGTTAACGTACACCGACCAGGGTTCTGTGCTTTTTATGAGTACACATTCCTGATTGGGTATGAACTCCCCATTTACCCTCTAGCGGAGGAGCTTTGCCGTTTTTATAACGTATATCCGGCTCAGCTTACTCCGTATACCTGGAAAGTGTGTCGCATATTGACCATTTATGCGACTCGGGCCGGACTCGACGTCTCGGTTCATCACCTACTATAGTTGTTTAACCCCGGCTTTATGAGGGGATCGATGCTGCAGTTGAAGAGTCGTGGTACAAAGGGCCTAGTCGTCAGGGCAGATGATAAGCCCAATCGCCGCTTCTGGCTCATGTTTTTCTATGTCCGGACGGAGGACCTGGTCCCCAGGGGGATTCCCGGAGACGTGGAATCCAGAATGTGAGTGCTTTTATCCTCATTTAATATTTCTCACAACTCTTATCCGTTCAGTCATTGTAACTGCTTCCGTCTCCCTTTTTTTTTGTAGCGGGGGCTTCTCTACCCCAACCTGTCGCAGATATAAGGTTGTGGGTAGAAAGAGTGATTCCCTTTAGGGAGGAGTGTCGTACATGGTCGGCATTCCTCACCTGATATGGCCTGTCAGGTATTGTGTCGACTTTTAATTTGGCGATTTTGTTTTAAGCGTTTGTTGCTTGACTTATTTTACTATGGCAATTCGGAGCGTTCCCTGGAGGAGAAGAAGGCAGAATGCTGCAGCCCCCTCGGTGGCGAGGACCGATTCTGGGGACGAGTATGTGCCACAAGAATCTTCAAGCGAGGACGTCCCCGAGGTTGCTCAGCCCGAGGCCGTGCCGGTGGCAGAGTCCACGAGCAAGGCGACTCCTTCGCCTCCATCTCCTGGTCTTGAAGAGGAGGCTTCCGAAGGCGAAGAGCCGCCGGGGCGGAAGAGGCATCGATTATTACTTAGCAAGGAAATTGCCATAGAGGGCAGGAGGGCGAACGTGCACCGTCCAGAGTCGAGGCCGGTCTTAATGGGTGATGCCATTCACTCAGGGAGGTCGGC
The DNA here is from genome assembly GCA_032618575.1 of Nicotiana noctiflora. Lineage (NCBI taxonomy): Eukaryota > Viridiplantae > Streptophyta > Magnoliopsida > Solanales > Solanaceae > Nicotiana > Nicotiana noctiflora. Next base: position 64,227 of record JASVEL010008789.1, on the reverse strand, counting down.
TCCTCAGATGGGGGTTGTACCTGCTATTACCCCCGCAAGTGTCGAAGGAGACGACACGTCAGCTGCTGTCGAGGCGGTTGCTGATGAGGGGATGGCAGGTCCTAAGCTGTCCCCTGTAACTGAGGACGTGTCGCAGGGGGAATCTGACGATCAAGACAATTCTCGTGAAACATTTTCATTTCATAGAAGTGAATTCTTATTCTTACGAAGCAAATAGCATTTCCCACACTCGAATGGAGATGGCGGCAGTTGGGCCTAACCGTCGGATCGTGATCCTAACTAGGTATAACATGTTGCTGGATAGCGAGCAAGCCGCGGCGGATATGACTTTACTTTGCGCGGCCGCTGAGAGCAAAACTTCAAAGGACGTCAGCGACAAGGACTTATCCCGAAGAGTCGTGGGTGCAGCTTTGCAGGTATACCTTGCTCTTTTCGTTCCTCAGAATGAACCTTAGGTGTATACTGATTTGTTTCTTTTTTTTCAGACCCTCATTTTGGAAGTGGAGAGGGGCCGGCGTGCTCAAAAGAAGGCCACCACCCTTAGGAAGGTGGTAAAAAAATATAAAGAGCGTCACGCCAAGCACCATACATTGGCGGACTTATATGCCCAGGACCACAGTTTCAAGTTTTCCGCGCGGGCCTGGAGTAGTCGAAAGCTCAGTTGTGGGAGCGTGTGACTCAGTTGGAGTAAGTAGATAAATATTTAATGACCACCTTGGCTCGGAACATGAAGCTAGAGAACATTCTTCGATTGAAGAAGGACGAGTTGGAGGTTAGTCGTGGGGCAATGGCGGAGGTCGCTAATTTGCGTGCCAAAGTCGATGCCCTAACTGCCGAGCTCAACGCCAAGGTGGCTGAGGTTAACGCTCTTAGGCAAGCTACAACGACAAGGTTGGACGATGTCGTGTCTAGCGAGGCACACGATATGTGGGTGTACGCTGAAGCTAAGCTGGTAGTATTTGAAGATTTACATGTCACTGGCCGGGCCACTGAGGTAGAGGTTGAGGACCAACATCGCTTGGTATGGGTTACCCGGGAAGCTTGTAGGTATAGTTCTGATTTTGCAGACCGGGTGGGCTATACCTTCGAAGACGTGAACCGCCTACCTTCTGGGTCCTGAATTTCTGCTGAATTTTAGGCTGAAGGTGGCGGTGGGCAAGACGATGGGCCAGCTGGTGACGGTGAACAAGGCGATGGCGGCTAGGATGTGTATTTATTTTGCTGTTACAATTTTGTAGACGTGTAAATAGGACCCTCTATAAATGTATACTTTCTTTTTAGAGGAAATGAAAGTTATTCTTTTGATATATATTTTTTGCTTCTTTTGTTTTGTGCGCTTGTCGTAGTAGTATGCGTAGTATTGACCGTTATCGAGTTGATTCATCGTAATCGAGCTGAATCAATATACTACAACAATGGCCTTAGCCATTTACTCATTTTGAGATGGTCGTAACCATTCGAGTGATCTCGACCGTGTCGAGTTGATTGTCGTAATCGAGCTGAGTTGACTTACTATGATAATTGCCTTAGCCATTTTCTCACTTTGAGATGGTCGTAACCATTAGAGTGATCTCGACCGTGTCGAGTCGATTTGTCGAAAACGAGCAGAGTCGACTTACTATGACAATGGCCTTAGACATTTGCTAATTTTGAGATAGTCATAACCACTGGAGTGATCTCGATCATGTTGAGTCAATTTGTCGTAATCGAGCTGAGTTGACTTACTACGACAATAGCCTTAGCCATTTGCTCATTTTGAGATTGTCGTAACCATTAGAATGATCTCGATCGTGTTGAGTCGATTTGTCGTAATCGAGCTGAGTCGACTTACTACGACAATGGCCTTAGCCATTTTCTCATTTTGAGATGGTCGTAACTATTAGAGTTATCTTGACCGTGTTGAGTCAATTTATCGTAATTGAGCTGAGTCGACTTACTACGACAATGGTCTTAGCCATTTGCTCATTTTGAGATGGTCGTAAGAATCTGAGTGATCTCGACCGTGTCGAGTCAATTTGTCGTAATCGAGTTGAGTCGACTTACTACGACAATGGCCTTAGCCATTTGCTCATTTTGAGATGGTCATAACCATTAGAGTGATCTCGACCGTGTCGAGTCGATTTGTTATAATCGAGCTGAGTCGACTTACTACGACAATGGCCTTATCCATTTTCTTATTTTAAGATGGTCGTAACCATTAGAGTGATCTCGATTATGTCGAGTCGATTTGTCGTAATCGAGCTGAGTTAACTTACTACGACAATGACCTTAACCATTTGCTCATTTTGAGATGGTCGTAACCATTAGAGTGATCTCGACCGTGTTGAGTCGATTTTTCGTAATCGAGCTGAGTCGACTTACTACGACAATGGCCTTAGCCATTTGCTCATTTTGAGATGGTCGTAACCATTCATATATTGGAGGTGGTCGTAGTATTCATACATTGGAGATGGTCGTAGCATTTCATATATTGGAGATGGTCGTAGCCTTTCATACATTGGAGATGGTCGTAGCTTTTCATATATTGTAGATAGTCGTAGCCTTTCATATATTGGAGATGGTCGTATCCTTTCATACATTGGAGATGGCCGTAGCCTTTCATACATTGGAGATGCTCAGAAATGCTACGACAATGGCCTTAGCCATTTTCTCATTTTGAGATGGTCGTAACTATTAGAATGATCTCGATCGTGTTGAGTCAATTTATCGTAATCAAGCCGAGTCAACTTACTACGACAATGATCTTACCCATTTGCTCATTTTGAGATGGTCGTAAGCATCAGAGTGATCTCGACCGTGTCGAGTCGATTTGTCATAATTGAGGTGAGTCGACTTACTACAACAATGTCCTTAGCCATTTGCTCATTTTGAGATGGTCATAATGATTAGAGTGATCTCGACTGTGTCGAGTCGATTTGTTGTAATCGAGCTGAGTCAACTTACTACGATAATGGCCTTAGCCATTTTCTCATTTTGAGATGGTCGAACCATTAGAGTGATCTCGACTGTGTGAAGTCGATTTCTCATAATCGAGCTGAGTTAACTTACTATGACAATGGCCTTAGCCATTTTCTCATTTTGAGATGGTCGTAACCATTAGAGTGATCTCGACCATGTCAAGTCGATTTATCGTAATCGAGCTGAGTCGACTTACTATGACAATGGACTTAACTCATTTTGAGATGGTCGTAACCATTCATATATTGGAGGTGGCCATAGTCTTTCATACATTGGAGATGGTCATAGCATTTCATATATTAGAGATGGTCATAGCCTTTCACACATTGGAGATGGTTGTAGCCTTTCATATATTGGAGATGGTCGTAGCCTTTCATACATTGGAGATGGTCGTAGCCTTTCATACATTGGAGATAGCCGTTGGTCCAGACCCTTTGGCATGCCTGTTGTGTTGGCTTACAGAGTAACTGGCGTGTCAAACTTGCCTCATGAGCATTTCTGAGCATCTCTTTCGTCGCTTCATTAAAAAACTTTCTCAGAAAACCCAATTGGGACAAAACTCGGGTAAGGAAAAAAAGCACCACTCGGGGGGTTCTCTTCAGAAATGGAAATACTTGAGGTGAGAGATATTCCAATTGTTTTAGAGTGTCTTTCCTTCCATTGTCTCCAGTTGAAATGACCCTTTATCTGCTACCGCAATAATCTTGTATGGTCCGTCCCAATTATTGCCCAGTTTTCCCTTGCTTGGGTCCCCAGACGCCAAGGTTTTGGCTTTGAGGACGTAGTCTCCTACTTTGAGTGGTCGAATTTTGGACCTCTTGTTGTAGTATCTTTTGATTTGCTGTTTCTGGGCTACCATCTTGATGTAGGCCATTTCTCTTATTTTCTTGGCTTCATCGAGGTCTCGGAGTCGGTTCAAGTAGTTTTCCGTTCTGCTTGTGTGTGAACACCTTAGGCTTGGTTCACCTGCTTCAACCGATATGACAGCATCGGTCCCATAAACCAGTGAGTATGGTGTTTCTCCCGTAGAGGATTTAGGGGTGGACTTGTGCGCCCATAATACTTCTGGTAGCAGTTTTGGCCATAGCCCGTTGGCGTCGTCAAGATTCTTTTTCAATATATTCAGCATTGTCTTGTTGGATGACTCTGTTTGACCATTGGCGGCAGGATGATATGGTGTGGAGAGTATTCGTTTGATGTGCCATTTATCAAAGAACTCGATCATTTTCTGACCGATAAATTGTCGCCCATTGTCGTAGGTGATTTCCTTGGGGATGCCAAAACGGTAGATGATGTTCTTTCATATGAAGGCGGTGACTTCCTGTTCATGTATTTGGGCGTACACACCTGATTCCACCCACTTAGAGAAATAGTCAGTTAAAATTAATAGAAATTTTACCTTTTCTCGTCCTGCAGGTAACGAACCGACTATGTCCATTCCCTACTTGATGAAGGGCCAAGGGGAGGTGACTGAGTAGAGAGGTTCTCCTAGTTGGTATATCATGGGGGCGAACTTTTGGCATCTTTTGCATCGGTGGACATACTCTATAACATCTTTCTTCATGGTAGGCCAGTAGTAGGCAGCTCGTACTAGACAGCGCACGAGTGCGCAGTTGCCAGTATGGGCCCTTCATGTACTTTTTCCAGTACTAGTGTCGTTTGACTAGGACCCAGGCACTTGGCCAGGGGCCCCCCAAAGGTCCTTTTGTAGAGCTCGTGGTTTATCATGCAATATCGAGCAGCCTGTACACGGAGCTTCTTTGCCTCTTTTTTATCAGGTGGGAGAGTCCCTTCCTGCAAGTAGGATAAAAATTGGTTGCGCCAGTCCCAAGTTAAGTTAATAGAGAGTACCTCTGCAATCTTTGGTCATCAATCTACGGATATTCGTCTGGTACTTTTGCAATCTTTGTTCCTTAATTTGGTAAGTCACAGTGACTTGGTTCACCACGAGTTGAGAGTCGCAGTGGAGGACGAGTCGGCGAGCCCCATACTTGATGGCCAGTCTTATACCTACGATAACGGCTTCATATTCTACCTCATTATTAGTCATCTCGGGGCATCATATGGACTGGCAAATTATTTCGCCCATGGGGACTTCGAGGATGAGTCCCAATCCCAATCCCGAGGCATTAACGACTCCGTCCGTTTAGAGAGCCCATAGGTCGGTATTTAAGGGGGAGCGTAGAGCTTCCCATCCGCGTCTAGTAGTATTTTTGTGCTAAAGTCGGCCACAAAGTTGGCGAGGACTTGTGACTTGATGGCGGTTCTCGGGATGTACGAGATATCATGTTCGGTGAGCTCTATAGCCCATTTGGCAAGTCGACTCGATAATTCGGGCTTATGCAGTATGCTTCTTAAGGGAACGTAGTCACCACTTTAATAGGGTGGCATTGGAAATAGGGTCTGAGCTTTCGTGAAGTTGTGACCCGGGTTAATTTTTCGAGGTGCGGGTACCATGTTTCGATGTTCACCAGGGTTTTGCTAATGTAATAGATGGGGGATTGCGTACCATTAGTATCACGGACCAATACTGCGCTGATGGCAACTTCTGACACAACCAGATATATTAGCAGGGGCTTGCCCATGTTTGCTTTGGCTAGCAGTGGAGGTGAGGACAGATATGTTTTTAGTTCTCGTAAGGCTTTGACACATTCCTCGTTCCACTAAAATTTATTGTCCTTTCTCAGTATATTGAAAAATTTGTGGCATCTGTCAGAGGATCGTGAGATGAATTTGGATAGGGCGGCTATTCGGCCCGTCAGTTTTTGCACCTACTTTTTGCTATTTAGCACTTCGGGTATTGTGGCGATTGCCTTGATTTGGTTGGGGTTGACCTCGATGCATTGTTGGGATACGATGAACCCTAGTAACTTCCTTGAGGCTACGTTGAAAGCATATTTTTCAGGATTCAACTTCATCCCGTACTTTTTTAGTATTTCAAAGTCCTCTTTCAAGTGGTCGATGTGATCCTCCATTTTTGCTGATTTCACCAGCATGTCGTCGATGTAGACTTCCACGGTCTTATCGAGTTGCTCTTTAAACATCTTGGTGACCAGTCTTTGATAGGTGGACCCTGCATTTTTTATTCCAAAGGGCATCACTTTGTAGTAGTGGTTTCCTTGGTGGGTGATGAAGTTTGTCTTCTCCTGATCTTCCTCGGCCATCCGGATCTGATTATAACCAGAATATGCATCTAAGAAACTCAGCAGTTCATGTCTAGCGGTGGCGTCGATCAACTGGTCGATATTGGGAAGGAGGAAGGAATCTTTAGAGCATGCTTTATTCAGGTCGGTAAAATACACGCACATTCTTCACTTCCCGTTTTTCTTTTTTACCATGACGACGTTGGTGACCCATTGGGGGTATTTTGACTCCCTGATGGAGCCGTTGGTGAGTAGTTTGTCTACTTCCTCACGGACTGCCTCATTGATTATGACGTTGAACTTTCTTCTCATTTGTCGTACATGCGGATGCAACATGTCGACATTTAGCTTATGAGTGGCGATATCTGGCAAAATCCATAGCATATCTGCATGGAAAAAGGCAAATAGGTCTGCATGGTTAGTTAAAAATTCATGGTACTTACTTGGGTTGGCGAGGCCATGACTGATGTAGGCTTTCTTTGCGGGATTGGTTCTGTCCAGTTGGATTGGATCGGGATCTTCGATCGTTGCTTTACAAGCTTCCACGATGTTAGGATCTTGGATGGTATCCGCCGTTGGGTCAGTTTTAGTCCCCGACACGGCTAATTGCTATGCCTCCGCGCTTGCTCCCCGTAGTTGTTGGGTGTGAGTGCAGTCTTGTGTTATCTTGTAGCACTCTTGTGCGGTGTGTGGTTCTCCCTTGATACTGAATATTCCCCATTGGGTAGGGAATTTGACCACCTGGTACAGGCTCGAATGGACCGCTCGCATGGCATTTATCCATGGGCACCCTATGATGACATTATATGTCGTCTCTTGATTTATCACGTGAAAAGTTGTTTCCAATGTGTCCCTTCACGCGAGGACGGGCAAGGTCACCTCTCCGGGCGTCTGTTCCACAGCATTATTAAAACCGGTTAGTGTTATGCAGTGTGGTACTACCCTATCCTCGAGTCCCATCTGTGTAAGGACCCTCGGGTGGATAATACAGGCGCCGCTTCCGTCATCGATCATGACTTTCCTAACATCCTTATCAATAATGTGTAAAGTAATAACTAAAGCATCATAGTGAGGGAAACACAAACCATCAGCATTAGACTTGTCGATGGTGATACTACCTTCGAAGTCATCATACCGTTCATGGGAGATGGTCTACTTTGGTCTATGAGTGTTGGCGAATTTGACATGGTTGATTGTCGAGTCGTTTCCATCGCCAACGATCATGTTTACTTTCCGCATTGGGGAGGGCGGCTTTGGTTGCCCGCAGGGCTGCTCTCGCCCGTGTGCGAAGTTGATCTTCCCTTTGTTGTTGAGTAGTTCTTTCAGGTATCATTGGTTCACCATTCTGACGACCTCTTGTCGTAGGTCTATGCAATCTTCGGTCCTGTGCCCAGAATGTTTGATTTTCTTGTGGCGGGATCTGACTTCATTTTCTGAGGCCATTGCACATTCGTGCCAAGCTTCTCTAGTGCGTACACTATCTCTGAAGGAGACACACAAAAGTTATGTGATGATAATAAGTGAGCGTACCTCTTTTATTTTGGAATAGGGCGATGTGCCATTGCAATACGTCCATATGTCGGGGCGACGAATGGGAGGATCTCGTGTATGGCTGATGTCATTCTCTATTGGAGCGTAGGGGATGTTCTCGATGTCCCTCGTGGTGTTGGTCTTTTTTTTGTTTCTGATTATATCGTTGTTAACTGTTGGGTCGGCCCATTGAGGTCATCTTCGTCAGCTCTCACTTCGACGAGTAAGTGTTGTAGATTTCCTCCCATGTCGTAGGGGGATACTTCATGAGGTGGTTTAGTAGCTTCTTAGTTGCTCTGGAACCATCCCTGCTTAGTCCGTTCTGGAAGTCAGCGACTGCCATTTCTTCGGATATGTTTGGTAGGCTCATTCTTACCCTGTTGAGTATGGCAAGGAAGTCTTTGAGCCCTTCACTTGTGGTTTTTCTGACAGTGAAGATGTCGCCTTCTTCGCACCCTCATAGGCGATGATGAACTTACCCGCCATTTTTTCGAACGTTGATATTGCCTTGGCAGGCAATTGGGAGTACCATGTCAAGGCCCCTCCTTAACATTTCGCCAAACTTTTTCAGCAGCACTGAGGGTACCTACTCTTTTGATAGGTCGTTGCCTTTCACGGTGGTAACATAATGGATTAGATGATCCTCGGGATCAGTGGTTCCATCATATACCCTCAAGTAAGGGGGCATCTTGAAGGTTTTCGGGATGTAGGGGCAGCTTCTTCAGAGTATGGCTGCTATACGAACCTTCCCATGTCACGTTTTGGTAACAACTTAGGGGCTCCGGGAATTTTGTCAATACTCTCCTGGTGCTCCTTCATCTGGTCACGGAGTGCCTTGTTTCCGCTTTCCATTTTCTCCATCTTCCTCAGGATGGCGGTTAGTGTGCCATCATGGGTCTGTGCTTCGACAGGTTGGTTGTTTACGCGTGTCTCCTCTTGTTCACCCGTGGCAGTGGTGATACTCGTCATTGGTATTGCTTTTATGTTACCTTGTGGTGATTTTTCGACTAAGCCACTCATGGTGCTTGTTAGCCACTCTTCCAGCAATTACCTAACCACCGAAGGCGCCTCTTTGACAGCGGATGTGGAAGCTCTTTTGTCATGTAAGATTGTTGGATCTTCGGAGGAGGAAGGTGAGATCTTTACTTCTGGTGCTGTGCTGGGGATTGTGTTGGTGACAGCGTCGTCGCTGACCTCATTGAGAGGGCCAAGAAGATTGGCTGTGACCCCATTATTGCTTTGGATCTGGCATCATTTTCGGCCATTTTTATTTTTGCGTGATATAGAGGATATGGTTGGCTGATCTTTAGGTGGATACTATGATTTTGATTCTCTAAATCCCCACAGACGGCGCCAAATTGTTTGTCTCAAAAGTTAATCGTTACTTTGTAAGCTTGAAACAATCAAAAAATAAGAAAGAGGTAAACCGTAATCAAATATAGTGAACCTAGGTATGAGATCAACGTGATTATAATGTCAAGATATTAAAAACGAAGAACTTTAAGAGTAATTGCTTATCACAGTTGAGAGAAGAAATAAAGAGAGAATGAGAGAGTCGTATTATTAGATAATAACACTTAGTCCTTTACAACAAGGAAGCCTCCCTTTATATAGAGAGGAGACCTCCTTACTAAAATAATAAACCATTAAGGGGTGGTCGACGTCCTTTTAATGGGGACGCCCAAACACAAACGACATCGCTCACATTCTTACGCTTGAACTACGCCCTCATTGTAAGGGGCGTATGAGATGGGTCGTGCCTTTATCACTCGTAAGCGTGGGCAGGGCCGCATTCGGCCTCGTATGGTTGAGCCACATTTGGCTCCATACAATATCCCTAAAAAGTTTTCTTACTCCTCACATTAAATGTTTAATTAGGGGTAGTTTAGTCATAGTAGGTATTTTTGCATAGAATTTAGTATTTTTATAATTGGTGTGATAAAAGTAAATTGGACACTTGAACCGGAGGGAGTACTTGATATTCAGAGTTAATGATCCGATTAATCAGAATTAATGCATACGGACTAGCAAAGGAAATATATTCCTTATAGAATTTATCGATTCTCAAAACTTAAATAAGAAACTCGAGTTAAAGTTTAATCAATTTCATCCGTAATATTACAACAGCGGATTCATTTTATATTGTTTTATATTTAAAATAAAATACAAGTGTATTTCTATAAAATTGTATATTCAGTAAAAATATTTTGACAAGTGAATAAAGTTGGAAAAGTATACAAGTTAAATGAAAAAAGGTTATTTATATCCTATTTAGTTTGGGAATTCACTAGTTTATTGAATAATTCTATCTATGAAAAAACAATGTATTATTATATTTTGTTAGTAATTAAGGCAAATAATCAAAGAATATCAATTACTATTACTTTCTACCTGTCAAGAACTTCCATGTCCAATAGTTGAAAGCAGCTAAAATGAGAATGTTGAGATAGATGTATGGGCATATTCCTGAAGATGACTTCTGGTAATGTGTTAACGCTCAACAATGTTTGTGACAACCCGACTCGTCGTCTCATGAGTTACCGCTCCGATTTCCCCATTTTCAGCTTCCTTATGCTTCATTATCCATATCTTGTATAATCGAGTTGATTTGAAGTGGTTTTAATAAGAAATGAGACACTTAGTCTCTTTTAAGAAGCCTTAAGTTGAAAAAGTCAACCGGACGTTGACTTATGAGTTAGAGGGATCGAATGTGAATTCTGATGGGTCGGTTAGCTCCGGGAGATGATTATTGACTTAGGAGTGTGATCAGAAGAGATATTGGAGGTTCGGTATAGATTTAGACTTGAATTGGCGAAGCAAGTATTTTGGCGAATTCCGGTTGATAGACGAGATTTTGATATAGGGGTCGGAATGGAATTCCGAGAGTTGCAGTAGCTCTGTTATGTCATTTGGGATGTGCGTACAAAGTTTCAGATCATTCGAAGGAGGTTTGGTAGACGTTTTTTTTATCGAAAATGTGTTTTTAGAGTTTTTCAAAATTTTAAGGTGGAATTCGAAAAATTTATGTTTTGATATTTTTTGAGCGTTCCGAAGATTGGAACAAGTTTGAATGATATTTTAGGATTGGTTGGCATGTTTGGTTGAGGTCCCGGGGGGCCTCGGGTGAATTTCGGGGTGATTTTAGATCATTTCTAAGCCATATTTAACTATTAATTTTTTGTCACGGCAGTGTTCTATGCGATCGCAGGGAATTGATCGCGATCGCGGTGAGTAAAATGTTAGAAACATGCCAATGAATCGCGATCGCGGAGAAGAAATATTTTGTTGCGTTAATCCCACTTCGGAAGCTTATATTGCACAATCTATGAGGAATTTGGAGATAATCCACAACTAAAAATTGTAGCATTTTGTGTCTAGTTTTTAGAAGTGTAAATTAATTAGAATTTAAAGTTGTGTACAAAAGGTTATGGTGGTTACACTATAGGCTGCCCAGGAAGGTCTCTAATACACATGGATGAATTTGGAAGCTTATATCTCGCAATGTATAAGAATTCAGGAAATAAGCAACATATGAAATTATAGCCCCATATGTCTAGTTTTTATAACATCAAACCATTTGTAATTTGGAGTTGTGTGCAAAACGTTACGACTATTATACTGGAGGATGTCCGGAAGAGCTGAGAACTGTTCGTCACGATCGTGAAGCATTGTCCGCGATCGCGAAGAGTAAATTTTCGGCTGGAAAAATTGTTCTTCGCAATTGCGAAGAGTATATACCTGGGCATAATGTTTTAAAAAATGTTAGTCGCGATTTTAGGGTCATTTTACACCTATATTTGCTCGTTTTTGGAGATTCTTGAAGGAGATTAACGAGGGATTCAAGGGGGAACGTTTTAAGGTTAGTTTCTTGGACTCAAAACTCGTTCTTATTGTGTAGTCCATCTAGAAATTCATGGAAATTAAGCCTAAAATTGATGAACTAGGGCATGGGATTTTGAGATTTTAAATTGGGATTTGATGGGTCATTTGAGCTAGGATTTGAGAGTTCTTGGTATGTATGAACTCGTGAGAAGATGAGGAATCCATTGATGTTAAATTTTCTGATTTTCGAGAAGTGATCCCTGGGCTCGGGTTTAGCTAATTTCGAGATTTTCACTACTTTTCGATTGTTTTCAATTGGGTATTGTCCCATTGGCATATTGCGATGTATTCGCTCTGATTTTGGATAGATTCGACATGTGTGGAGGCCGTCTTGAGGGGCAAAGGCATAGCAAGTTAAAGAAATAGCCGGTTCGAGGTGAGTAATGATTCCTGAGGGTTTGAAACCCCGGATTGCACACTGTAATGCTATATTAAGGTGACTTGCACGCTAGATATGGGCGTGGGGTAGAGCATCGCTGGGGATTGTGACTTGATCCATCCTGATTGATGAATTTACTGCGTATTTGATTGGAATTTATTACTTATCACTGATGTTTGGGCTGATTGTCATATTTGGGCTTTGTGCCAACTATTTGATTCATTCACTATTTCCTTACTGTTTTGACTTATTACTTGAACTCAGTCATATTATTTCTCCACTATTTTACAAGTCAACCACTTTTACTCAGATTTGAGTCTTAAATGATAATCTGGGCTGAGGACTACTGTTTTACTAATGCTCGAGGGGCTAGTGATGATATTCTGACTGAGTGTGGCCGAGGGCTAGATGTGAAGATACACTGAGTGATGTGAGGCTGGGGGGCCTATATGTGAGTATTATATATGGATCGGGTTACACGCCACAACAATACTTATTTGGATCAGGTTGCACGCCACATCAGTATATTATATGGACCGGGCTGCACGTATATATATATGTATATATATATATATATATATATATATATATATATATATATATATATATATATATATATATATATATATATATATATATTGGATCGGACGCACGCCATAGTGATATAGCGCTTGGGATATAGGAAGCCCTCCGGAGTCTGCACCCCCACAGTGAGCGCGAGTACCCATATGGATCGGGCTGTACGCCGCAGCGATATGTGGATTGGGCTGCACGCCACATCGGCTCCTATGTGATACTGTTCTGAGAGTGATTTGAGAGAGAGAGAAAGAGAGCTTGAGGAGCTGAGAGTGTTGTTGAGAGTGAGCATGAGGGGCTGGATCAGTTTGAGATATTTGCCCGAGGGGTGAACTTTTATGTTCTCATATTGCGTACTTATTTGCCTTTTTACTTGTTAAACAGTGGTATTTGTGCCCGAGGGGCAGGTTTTCTGTGCTTATGAACACTAACTATTTTGAAATAATTTTTGTAATTATTGAAAAAGATCAATTTTCAGAAGAGATTTGAATTGAACCAAGGTATTTCTAAAGATTTCACTATTTTCTCAGAAAATTGTACCCGGTTTCTATATAGCATGTTGGTTGCTTTACGTGATTTATTGCTGCTCAGTTATTATTTACCTTTATTATTCACTGAGTTGGAGTACTCACTTTACTCCCTACACCTCGCGTGCAGTTGTAGGTAGTTATGCACCCGGTAGTGGGTAATGGCTGCGTGGAGGCAGAGTTGTAGAGGTTTTAGTGAGGTGACTGCCAGCGTTTGCAGCACCACTGTCTTTCTATGGTACTCATTATTCTTGTTCAGTGTATTTCTAGACTGTAAAGTGGAAATTTCATTCTTATAGATGCTCGTGACTTGCAACACCCCGATTAGGGTTGTGTTGGGTTGTAAATCTGTTAATTAATACCATTAAGTTGTATCTTGCCATTCATTTGTGTTTAACTATATTAAAACAGACGAGTTGGGTTAGTTGGATGGCCTTGTCTCCGTGAGAGGCGCCATCACGATCGGTGCGGGATTTGGACCGTGACAACGTTCTTCATGTTCGTACTATTAGGAAGAATTTAATTTCTATTTCTTTACTTGTAAAAAATGGATTCAAATGTGTATTTATTTCTGATAAAGTTGTTGTAAGCAAGAACAAAATGTATGTTGGAAAAAGGCTACCTCACGGATGGCCTTTTGAAAGTCAATATAATGGTTGTTGACAGTATAAATCAAATTTCAGCTTCTTCTTATTATTAGAGTCAAATATAAAACCTTGCGAAAGTTAATTAATTTAGAAGTATTGCCTAAATTCGAGTGTAATAAATCGAAATGTCAAATATGTGTTGAATCTAAGTTTGTAAAACATCCTTATTAGTCTGTTGAAAGGAATTCAAATTCTTTAGACTTAATTCATACTTACATTTTTCGATATGAAGTCGATACCATCTCGAGGTGGGAAAAAGTATTTTATTACTTTTATTGATGATTGCACCAGATATTATTATGTTTATTTGCTTAATAGTAAGGATGAAGCAATTGAAACATTTAAGCAATACAAGAATGAGGTAGAAAATCAACTGAATAAAGAGATCAAAATGATTAGAAGTGATACAAGTGGAGAATATGAATCTCCGTTTGCAGAAATATGTTTGGAATATGGAATTATCCATCTAACTACTGCACCTTACACACCTCAATCCAACTGTATTGCGAAAAGAAAATATCAGACATTAAAAGAAATGATGAATTCTTTATTATTATATTCCGTGCTACAGCAGAGTTTGTGGGGGGAAGCTATCCTTACAGCTAACCAAATACTCAATAGAGTACCCCACAACAAAGCGCAATCTATTCCATATGAAAAATGGAATGGAAGAAAATCCAACTTGAAATATTTCAAAGTGTGGGGGTGTCTAGCAAAGTTACAAGTTCCATTACCTAAAAGGGTTAAAATTGGACCAAAAATAGTAGATTGTAATTTTATTGGATATGCTACAAATAGTAAAGCATATTAGTTTTTGGTTCATAAATTTGATAATCCAGAGATAAATGTTAATATAGTAATGGAATCAGATAATGCTGAATTCTTTAAAAGCATCTATCCGAATAAAACTGAAAGCGAGTCATTAAGTGAAAGACCTAAACGACCTCAGGAAGAACCAAAAGCAAATACTCCAAGTATAGAAGATCCAAGGTGTAGCAAACGTCAAAGAACATCTACTTCCTTTGGACAAGATTTTATGACATTCTTAATCTTTTAAAGCAGTATGTCATCTTCTGATTCAACATTGTGGAAATAGGCAGTCAATAGTGAGATTCGATCAATTTTGGATAATCATACATGAGAATTGGTTGATCTTCCTCCAGGAAATAAGCCTTTAGGTTCGAAACGGATCTTTAAACGTAAAATTAAAGCTGATGGCACTATCAACAAATATAAGACAGGACATGTTGTTAAAAGTTATAGACAAAGGAAGGCCTTAATTACTTTGACACTTACTCGCCAGTAATGAGGATAATATCTATTAGGATGTTAGTGGCACTAGTGACCGTGTATCGTCTTAAAATACATCAAATGGATGTTAAAACAACTTTCCTAAAGGAGTCTTGGAGGACGAAATTTACATGGAAGAACCTGAGGGTTTGTGGTTCCTAGTAAAGAAAAGAAAGTGTGCAAACTTGTTAAGTCGATTTATGGACTTAAACATGCACCCAAACAATGGCATGCAAAATTCGACCAAACAATATTAACAAATGGATTTAAAATCAACGAGTGTGACACATATGTTTACATTAAAAATACTCCAGGTCATGAAGTTATTGTTTATATATACGTTGATGACATGTTGATAATAAGTAAAAGTATGGCAGATATAAATGCTACAAATTGCATCTTGACTAGCAAATTCGACATGAAAGACTTAGGAGTTGCTGATGTGATCTTAGGAATTAAAATTTGCAAAAATCCATAAGGTCTAGCATTATCATAGTCTCACTACATTGAAAAGGTACCTGGAAAGTTTGGATTTCAAAATTGGCAAGACTCCAATTGACGTGAGTTATGGACTTCAAAAGAATTAAGGTGAGAGTGACTCACAACTGGACTATGCAAGAGTATTTGGAAGTTTGATATACATCATGAATTGTACGCGACCAGATATAGGATGTACAATAAGCAAACTGAGCCGGTTTACAAGTAATCCCAATCAAATACATTGTATGGAAATGAAACGAGTTTTGGGACATCTGAAACATACCCTAAATTTTGCCTTGCATTATAACAAATATCCTTCCGTGATCGAGGGATATAGTGATGCAAATTGGATCACCAGATCATCTGAAGTTAAATCTATGAGTGGATATGTTTTCACAATTGGGGGTGGACCGGTGTCTTGGAAATTATCCAAAAAAACGTGCATCGCCTGTTCCATAATGGAATCTGAATTCATAACTTTAGATAAGGTCGGTGAGGAATGGCTCCAGATTTTCTTGGAAGGTATTCCATTTTGGCCCAAACCTTTAGCACCTATATGTATACATTGTGATAGTCAAGTGACAATAGGTAGGACAGGGAGCAATATGTATAACGAAATATCTCGTCTTATCTGATGGAGACACAATACCCTTAGAAAACTACTCTTTCGTGGTGTTATCACAATTGACTACGTAAAGTCAAAAGATAACGTGTCGGATCTACTTCCAAAATGCCTATCTAGAGAGGCAGTTGAAAGATCATCAAAGGGAATAGGGTTAAAGGCCTAGGACAAGTCATCATGCCGGTAACTCTACCTAGTAGACTGGAAATCCCAAGAACTAAGTTCAAAGAGATAAAACAAAGTTATGAATGATTGTTCAACATTGTGAACTAACTAAACCCATTCTCGTGATGGAGACAATTTTCCAAAACGAGGTAAAACATTAAGGGTTTTTTATGACTCAATAAAGCTTAAAGCTTTTTACTGATTTGCTAAGTCTGGCAAATATGACCAGATAGTATGTATTTAGGATTACACATTTAGGAATCACCTATGTGAGTGGTAAGTGTAAGCCGTTTTAAAGGAGAATAAAAGTAAAGGCCCATTCTCTAAGCACTCATGCCAGGCGGTGTTCATAGCTGAAGCGAACACTACCGTGAGAACCATAGATGGTTGAGGATTAATTGTGTGACTTATGTTGTCTAGGTATACAAAAAATCTCGATGGTTCAAGGATGTAAAATCTACCGATTGATCAAGTACATCCGATATAAGTTCACTATGAAAAGTTCAAAGGGAAGCTTACTTATCCAGATACAATTAATTCTTGCTTGTAAAACACACACACGTCCATGCATTCTTTTGAGTTTAGAGCCATTACCATTCATGTGTCGGGTTGTTGGGTTTGTTATTAATAAATAATAACAAAAGAGGTGAGAATGAAAATGGTGGGAAAAGAAATGGAGAGAAATGAAATTTTGAATGAGTTCATTTCACTTATGCACTTTGTCCCTCATTGGTAGAAGAAAAGAAAATTTTGTGTATATAAAAGAGAAGCTCATCTTTTAGCTCTTAAAGATCTAAGAAGAAGGTAAGCCACACACCGTCTCCGCTCGCTCGCTCGGCTCGGCTCGACTTCGGCTTCGATTTCCGCTTCGGAGTCTGATAATAGGTGAATTTGACTATATTTATGCCCTAAATAATCACGCTTTATTGTTGCTTTGATATTGTTTATGATGAAAAAATGCTTTTATTAGTGTTCTTAGTGTGTTATAGGTACACTTGAGCTAATGAAGACTAAAAGTAGCAAGTTTTGGAGTCAAAAGATGGTGAAAAAGGCCAAAATGTGGTACAAGTCAAGAACTTATGTTGAAAGTAGCCGGGAAGGTGTGATTCAGAGCTATATGGATGTTATGGAATGAATTTAAGTGATTTGGAGCTTTGAAGTCTGAGTAAAAGCTCAAGGAATTAAGCCGGGATCGAGTTCGAGGGTCAAATTTGATAAGTGTAGAACAAGCAAAGAATGGATGAGGCATATTGTGCACTGTTTAGTAAATTAGACATAACTTTTCGCTCCGAACTCCATTTTGTCTCCATAAATATGGTTAGCAAGATAATTCAAAGGGATACAACTTTCATGTTTTGCGTGTTTCCAAATTCCCAACGGAACAGGGTGAAAAACCGCGGTTTCTCCGCGACCACGGATGAACCGCGGAGAAACAGGCTCTCTGAAGTTTTACTGTTCGCGGTCCGTCCGCGGCCGCGAACGAACCGCGGAAGTCGCCGCCGCAGCAGTCCTAATTGTACTCAAACTTAGTTTTATTAGCCCTAAAACCTCTATATAAACTCCTAGTTTTCCCCATAGAGGCATGTAATCTTTATTTCAATACTTTTGCAAGGTTTTTAGTAGGGGAGATTCCTCTCAAACTCTTTCTTTTATTTTATATCAAGTAGTTCTTTATGATTTCAATTATTATTCTTGTTTCTTCAAGCATGAGTAGCTAAATTATTTCCTAAGGTTTTGATGGAACCTATTGAGTGGTGAACTTATCGTTTATGTGATTACAAATTGTGACTTAGATTTCTATTTGTTCAACTTCGTTCTTGTTGTAGTTGATTGGTAGGATCCCCAATTAGCTGTGCCTATTTAGTGTGCATAACTTGGAAAAGAGTGCATATTTAGGTTTATTATTGAACAACACCACACCTAGGTTATTAGAGGAATCTATAATTTTAGGCGTAAAGACGGGGTTAGGAATAACGAAGTCTTGGGTGCAATCTTAAGTGAACTATTCAAATTAAAGCTAGCTAGGGTAGCTCGGGAGAGTGCACTAGTAAATTATTATAATTGCTCGGGAGAGGGTTACGATACACATAGCGTTCATGATTGATAGAATATATTAACAATTTGTATGAGCATAACGATAAGGGATTCCATCAATAGGGGAAATCAATACCTTAGTCTTTCTCATAATATTTGTTTTACTCTATATTCAATTCTTTCTTTTAAGCATTCTTAATTCTTGCAAGTAGTTAGTCGAATATCATACACAAAGATACTCTAACTTTTGGGAACTTGATTCGGAAGTACTCTTGGGTTATGAAGTTGTGATTGATAGGTTAATTCTCTGTGGGATCGATCTTGGACTTATTAGACCAAGTTATATTGACTACGACCGTTGCTTGGACGTGAATCAATTTTGGTCCTCGAGCAGAGTCGAATTTGGATTTGTCAAAGATCGATTGATTGATTAATATTTTGGACAAAATTCTTATCAAATATTTAGTTAATTAATTAAATTAATTAAAGAAAATTCGATCCGAATAACCCATGACCCATGACCCGGTCCGGTCTGACCCATTTTTCTTTTTTGAATTATTTTAAATCGGTTTTATATTTCCCGTAATATTTTGAACAGCCGTGGCTGTTCTGAAATAGTGTCACACCTATCCCAACAGCTATGACTATTCTGAAAGGTTGCAAACCTCTTCAGAAACAATACCAAGTTGGTTATAAATATACCTTCAAATCCCAGAATATTTACTTACGAAATTTTCTTATTCTTGTTCTTCTTTTTGTGCACAAAAATATTCTATTTTGTTTTACAACCATCGAGTGGTTCAACGATCACTAGAGTTTTAGGTACTGATACACTGGTGAGTTAAATCGTTCTATCTTGGGAGGATGTATTCCAAAACCTCGGGTACTTGAAGGGAATAATTTGCTTAAGGACACACTGTGTATTCAGTAGGCTCGATTTGTTCATACAATATTTTTAGAATTTATTTTGAAGAAGTTTACTGTTTTCAAAATTAATTCCTACTAACTTTCTATTTTTTGTATTCAGAAAGATTTTTATTTAATTTATTTTAGCAATATAGATATATAACAGGGCATACTAAGATTAGATAGAATTAGGAAAGAAGCTATTTAGGACAAGGTGAGAGCAGCCCATGTGGGAGGAAAAGATGCGAGAGGTGAGATTGAGATGGTGCGGGCATGTTAACAGGAGAAGCACAGATGCCTGAGTCAGGAAGTGTGAGTGATTATACTTGGGAGGGGGGGGGGGAGGGGTCAAAGGAAGGGTAGAGGCAGGCTAAAGAAGTCTTGGGGAGAGGTTATCAGGCTGGACATAACGCAATTTGAGTTGGCCGAGGACGTAACCTGTAACGACCCGACCAGTCATTATTGGAATTCACACCCCGATCCCCCATTAACTACTTCCCCTAAGTTTATTTCTGCTATTTTGATTTGCTGTGATGTTCGATATTTGGAATCCGGAGTGTTTTGGGACACTTAGTCCCTAAATGAGAGCTTAAGAGTTGAAAAATGGTCCGTATTCGGAACAATAGTAAGATGACCTCAGAATGGAAATTCAATGGTTCTGTTAGCTCCATTATGTGATTTTTGGGTTGGGAGCATGTTCGTAATATATTTTGGAGGTTTGTAGCTCATTTAGGCTTGAAAAGCCAAAGTTCGAATTTTTGAAGTTTTAGGTCCGATAGTGATTTTTTTTATCCGAGGATCGGACTTGATTTCTGGAAGTTTTTGTAGCTCCATCATGTCATTTGGGATGTGTATGGAAAATTTAAGGTCATTCGGGCGAGGGTTGGTTAGGTTTTTTATCGTAAGTGTGTTTGGTTGGAATTTAAAGTTCTTAGGCTTGAATCTTTGCTTAATTCATGTTTTCGGCGTTGTTTTGGGTGATTTAAGGATTGGTACAAGTTTGAATGATGTTATGAGATATATCTCTAGGTTTGGTTGAGGTCCCGGGAGCCTCGGGTGTGTTTCAGATGCTCAACGGAGCATTTTTGTGTTGTTAAAAATTGCAGAAAATTGGGGTCAGCTGTTGTAGAGTTTTCCTCTACACGATCGCGGCCTTCCTCTCGCGTTCGCGTAGTGCAATATTGGAGGGAGGCCAGTTCCTTCATCGCATTTGCATACCTTTGTCCGCGTTCATAAAGCACCATTTATTTTCCCATCGCGTTCACGTAATCTTCTCCGCGTTCGCATACCTACGCCAGTCACTTCATTGCGTTTGCGAACGCGTGCACATGTTCGCGTAGACCAGTTCTGGGCCTTTGCATTTTTCCTTCATCGCGATCGCGTTATAGGACAGGCATTTGCATAGCTTTAAAGTCCCAGACCTTCCCATTCGCGTCCTACCCATCGCGATCCCGAAGGGCATGTTGACATCCCCATTTTTTTCTTCTCCGCGAACGCAAGCCAATTTCTGCGTTCGCGATACATTAAATGACTGGGCAGTATTTAACATTTCAAAAATGAGGTTTTGCCATTTTTATCGAAACTCAAGGTTTGGAGCTCAGATTTGGGAGCAATTTCAAGGGTTTTTCAAGGTAAATCACGGGGTAATGATTCCCTATTTTCCTATGACTAAAACCCATTAATCTAATCGCGAATTTTCCTTTTAATTTCGGATTTTTGAATGAAAAGTGGGTAAAACCTCTTAAACCTAGCTATCAGGTTTTGAGGGGGCATTTGACCTCCGATTTAGGAGATTTGTATATAGTTAGACTCGTGAGAGTACGAAGGTTCTGAAAACGTAAAAATTATTCAATTCTGAGACGTTGGCTGGATGGGTATTTTGGTTATTTTACCTATTTTCGCGATCTAGCTTTAAATTTAATAGTGGAATTAATTGTTTGCAATATTATTTATGATGTGTAATTGAATTGAATAGATTTGGGCTATTTGGAGCCGGATACTCGTGGCAAAGGCCCGATTTCTAGTGATATTGAGTCGGTTCGAGGTAAGTGACTTGTCTAATCTTGTGTGGGGGACCTTTCCCCTTAGGATTTTACTTGATACTTGAGTGCCTTGTGCGTGAGGTGATGAGCGCGTACTTGAGCCAATTGATGAAATCCCAGTTTTTACTTAAGCTATGGAAACTTAATTCTTATCTTTAATTGCCTTGTTTTATTTGGAGTTATGACTTATGCTAGATTAGGAAATGCATGTTTAGCTGATTTGACTGCCTACTTGCTTAGATGCTTTTGACTGTACTACGTGAAGCATGCTAGGCTAGCTCTATCCGTGTTTGTCTTTTCGTACATTATTCCTTGGTTTGTTTCTGGTTGTGCTTGCGCATTTATATTGGGACTACGGATGTGTGACTCCGGTAGCTCCCCCCTTGTTTGTTTAGTTTGGGACTACCGGTTCGGTACCTGGGAGATCCCCACTGCACATTTACTTTGGGACTACGTGGTGGTTTTCTGGGGGATCCACTGTACAGTTGAGGAAATGGGCTACAGGACGGTATCCTGGGAGACCCTAATTGGTATCTTAATATCGAGCTGTGTTTTTAATCTATCCTTGTAGTTAATATTGCTTCGTTGATTTGCCTTATTAAACTGCTGCATTTATTATATTTATCAGATTTCCATACTGTTAATTATTGCTATTGTTATATTTATCCTCAGTAGGGCCCTGACCTTTCCTCGTCACTACTCAACCAAGGTTTGGCTTGGCACTTACTGAGTACCGATGTGGTGTACTCATGCCCTTCCTGTGTATGTTTTTCATGTGCAGATCATCTAGGTACCTCTACTCAGACGCACTGTCAGTCAGATTTCCATGATGATCGCATATCTTGTTCTATTATACTATCAGTGAGGTACCTCTACTCAGACGCACTATCAGTGCCATCACGACATGTTCACCATCGGTTAACTAGGGTCATGATTGAGGATTAAGGTAGAAGGTTAGTATGTAGTCGTACATTTTCCTTTGTCTTTAGTAGTTCGTTAGTGTTAGTGTTAGTATGGTATCCTTTTATCGTAAGTTTGCGATTTCGCATATCTTGTTCTATTATTACTTGTCTCCAATACTTCCTTAATTTACTATCAATGCTCTTTTCATATTCTCTATTACTATCGGACCTTAGCTTTTAGTTTCTCTAAATAGATTGCGTTGCTATATGTACCTTTTCATATTCTTTATTGATATCTTCAATTTATTTTCCTAATATAGTATTTTGCTATGAATTACCATCGACGCTTCTTCCATTCGCTTTAGCCAATGATGTATTAGACATGGTCTCTTTGCCCTTCCAGAGTAAGGGTAAGATTACTGTCACGACCCGGATTTTCCCCCAACATCGGGATCGTGATGGCGCCTACTCGTGGTAGCTAGGCAAGCCACTGTATTCATACTATCCCGTTTTTAACACAATTTTAATTAAATAAATGCGGAATACTTTATCGAAATGGATATAACAAATCACAAAGTGAAAATTATACTGAAATCCTCTACCCAAGACGTGGAGTCACCAACTCACAAACTACTATGGAATACTACACATAAAAGTCTGAAGGAAATATAACATAATACTGTTTGTCTCGGAACAACGAGACTACAGCTATTAACATAAATAGAGAAAGAGACGCCGGGCCTGCGGACGTCCGCAAGCTACCTCGGTCTCAAATGTGATCAACTCCCACGCAATCTATTTACTGCTGCTGCTGCTCCTGATCGTAACCTGGACCTGTGCAAAAACGCACAGAAGTGTAATATTAGCACAACCGACCCCATGTGCTGGTAAGTGCCTGGCATATCCCGGCGAAGTAGTGACAAGCCTAGGACCAGACACTCACATAAAACTGTGCAATTCAATATATATATGTGTGTACCACAAAATAACAAGAAATAATCAAGTATTAACACAATAAGCAATATCTTGAAGAATACAACAAGTAACCACAGTTAATAATTTCGCAAGGAAAAATCAAAGTGTAATGTAAACACAAGTAATATCAATTCAAGAAATAGCAAACAGTTGCACGGCATCACCCTTCGTGCTTTTACTCTCGATCACCAAGTAAACAAATAGAGTACACGGCATCACCCTTCGTGCTTTATCACTCTTCCTCACCCAAATAACAATCAAATAAGTTCACAAGGAAAAACAAGGTGTAATGGAAACACAAGTAATATCAAGTCAAGAAATGGCAAATAGTTGCACGGCATCAACCAAATAAAATATAATGGTAAACACGAATAATATCACTTCAAGAAATAGCAAGCAATTGCACGGCATCACCCTTCGTGCTTTTACTCTCATCCTCGCCAAATAAACAAATAAAGTACACGGCATCACCCTTCGTGCTTTTACTCTCATCCTCACATCCATAGTACGGCATGATCCTTCGTACATGGTTCAATAACAGGGCACGGCATGATCCTTCGTGCATAATCAAAAATAAACATGGCACGGCATTAACGTTCGTGCATAAATAAATAAAACATGGCACGGCATCACCCTTCGTGCATTATCACTCTTCCTCACCCAAATAACAATCACAGTTAAGGGTTAAAGAAAGAAACAGTAATTCATAATCCGTCCCATCAAGGGCAATCAATAATAATCTTCACAACAAGTCCCGACCAGGGAGAACAATAACAATTCATCTGTAATATATCTCAAAATAATTATTTTCCAACGACTCACGGTCATACTAGACGCCAGTGTATGGATGCTCGTCACCACAGCCCATACACCGCACTCGATCACATAACACATAACACATAATCCTATTCCCTCAAGCTAGGATAGAACAAACACTTACCTCGAATGCTTATGAACAATCCAATCAGTGGAAATGTCTTTTCTTTCAATTTGGCTCCAATCCAACCGTATCTATACACAATTGATTTAATATCATCAATTCTACTCAACAAACTAATTCTTAATACCAAATAACACTTTTACAACATTCTGCCATGAATAGTAAATTTCAACCCCGAACCCACATGATCGGAATTCGGGGTTAGGACCAAAATCCGGTTACCCATCCCCCCACGAGTTCATGTATATAATTTGTTTCAAAATCGGACCTCAATTCGAGGTCCAATTCCCTAATTTATGAAAAACCCTATTTTCTAACAAAAACAAGAATTTTACCATGAAAACATTTGATTTCTAATGAAAAACATGTTTAATGATGTTAGGAATTGAAAGAATTAAGTAAAAAGTGACTTACAATCGTTTTGATGAAGAAGAAATCCTTGAAGAGTCGCAAATGGGTGTTTTGGTTTTGTGAAAAATGAAGAAATGACTGAAATTCGTGTTTTTCAGGTCTCTGTGTTCGCATTTGCGAACATGGGTTCGCAATTGCGAACCCAGACCAATTTCTGGAGTTTGAAAAATAAGCTAAGGGTGGAAAGTTCGCATTTGCGAACATTTGCGAACAGTTCGCATTTGCGAACAAATGTTCGCATTTGCGAACACATGCTGTATAAGGCAGTGTTCGCATTTGCGAACAATGGTTCGCATTTGCGAACCAAGGCAGTCACAGGGATGTTCGCATTTGCGAACAATGGTTCGCGTTTGCGAACCAAGGCAGCACTGGGGACCTTCGCAAATGCGAACAATTGTTCGCATTTGCGAACAAGGCTGGGCCATTTGCGATAAAGGTTCGCATTTGCGAGCCTTGCCTTACACTGTCCCTTCGCAATTGCGAGAAATTCTTCGCAATTGCGAAGCCAACAGCTGGGTGAAAAACCAGCAGTTCAAAAATTCAGAATTTCATCCAACGGCCTATCAAATCTTTACCCGAGCCCCCGGGCTCCAAACCAAACATGTACACAACCTCAAAAACACATTATGGACTTGTTCGTGCGATCATATCGCCAATATCACCTCGTTTTAATCAAATCGAGCCTCAAACTCATGATTTTCATACTTTTGATTTTCAAAACTTCTTAACTTGGAACTCGAGGTCCAAAACATCTCAAACGACATCCAAATGTCACCAAACTTTACAGAAATCACATATATAATATTTAAGACTTGTACGGGCGTCGGAACCAAAATACGAGCCCGATACCAAAGTCTATTAATTTATTTCCTTTAATAATTTCATCAAAAACAATTTCACATAAAAATTCATAACTTGGGCTCTAGGCCTCAGAATTCGACTCCGGACACATGTCCAAGTCCCATATTTTCCTACGGACCTCTCGGGACCATCCAATCTCGGGTCCGGATCCGTTTACCAAAAATGTTGACCGAAGCCAACCATATCAATATTAATATCATTTTTATCCAGATTTCTCATAGAATTCATATTTTCTATCACAAAATCTTTCCGGCTACATGCACGGATCGTGCACGTAAATCGAGACAACATAGAATGAGGTTTTCAAGGCCTCAGAAGCTCGAAATTATTAATAAAATAAGTGATGACCCTTTGGGTCGTCACAATCTCCACCTCTAAAACAACCGTTCGTCCTCGAACGGACAAAAGAAAGAAGTACCGAGTCAGGAAACAAGTGTGGGTAACGGCTCCGCATATCAGACTCGGACTCCCAGGTCGATGCCTCAGGAGGCTGACCTCTCCACTGAACACGCACAGAAGGATAACTCTTCGACCTCAGCTGTCGAAACTGCCGGTCTAGAATAGCCACCGGCTCCTCCTCGTAGGATAGATCATTGTCCAATTGGACAGTACTGAAGTCTAACACATGTGTGGGATCGCCGTGGTATCTCAGAAGCATAGATACGTGAAAAACTGGATGCACGGTCGATAAGCTAGGCGGCAAGGCTAATCAGTAAGCCACCCCTCCCCTCTGTCTAGAATCTCAAATGGGCCGATATACCTAGGGCTGAGCTTGCCCCTTCTTCCCAAACCTCGTCACGCCCTTCATAGGCGACACCGGAGCAATACTCGTTCACCGACCATGAAATCTACATCTCGAACCTTACGATCCGCGTAAGTCTTTTGCCTGGACGAGCTGAACGCAATCTCTCTGAATAGTCTTGACCTTATCCAAGGCCTCCTGAACTAAGTACGTACCCAACAACCGAGCCTCTCCGGTTCAAACCATCCAGCGGTGATCGACATCGCCTACCGTACAACGCCTCGTACGGGGCCATGGGATGTTAGATTGGTAGCTGTTATTGTAGGCGAACTGCGCTAATGGCGAAACGGGTCCCGCGAGCCTCCGAAATCAATAACACGAGCTCGAAGCATGTCCTCGAGAATCCGAATAGTCCTCTCGAGCGGCCGTCCGTACGAGGATGAAATGCGTACTCAGCTGAACACGGGTGCCTAACTCTGCTGAACCGCTCTCCGGAACCGCGAGGTAAGCTGCGTACCCGATCTGAGATAATAGACACTGGCACCCCGTGGAGACGAACAATCTCCCTAATGTAAACCTCCGCTAACCTCTCCGACGAGTAGGAGACAGATGCTGGAATAAAGTGTGCTGATTTGGTCAGCCTATCAACAATGACCCAAATAGCATCAAATTTTCTCCGAGTCAAAGGAAGTCCGGTAACGAAGTCCATAGTGATTCGCTCCCATTTCCACTCGGGAATTTCAATCCTCTGGAATACACCACCAGGTCTCTGGTGCTCATATTTCACCTGCTGACAATTTAGACACCGAGCGACATACGCAACGATATCTTTCTTCATTACTGCGCCACCAATAGTGTTGCCGTAAGTCCTGGTACATCTTCGCGGCACCTGGGTGAATAGAATACCGCGAACTGTGGGCCTCTGCTAAGATCGACTCTCGAATTCCTTCGACATTGGGCACACAAACTCGACCCTGCAATTTCAATACCCCATCATCATCTAGATTTACCTGAGTGGCACCTCCCCGCTGTACTGTATCTCTCAACTCACGCAAATGAGGATCATCAAATTGCCACTCACGGATACGCTCTAATAAGGAAGAACGAGCGACCGTGCAGGCTAGCACTCTGCTAGGCTCAGAAATGTCTAATCTCGCGAACCGGTTGGCTAAGGCCTGGACATCTAGAGCTAATGGTCTCTGATTGACCGGAATATATGCAAGACTACCCATGCGGCATACTTTCTACTCAATGCATCGGCCACCACATTGGCCTTACCTGGGTGATATAATATAGTAACATCATAGTCTTTTAGCAACTCTAACCATCTCCGCTGTCGTAGATTCAACTCCTTCTGTTTGAACAAGTACTGTAGGCTTTTGTGATCGGTGTACACCTCACATGTCACACCATATAGATAATGCCTCCAGATCTTTTAAGGCATGAACCACTGCTGCTAATTCAAGATCATGAACTGGATAATTCTTCTCATGTATCTTTAACGCCTCGAAGCATAAGCGATAACCTTACCATCCTGCATCAATACCGCTCCAAGCCCTGTATGAGATGCGTCACAATAAACTGTATAAGGCCCTGCACCTGTAGGTAGTACCAACACTGGTGCGGTGGTCAAGGCTGTCTTGAGCTTCTGAAAGCTCGCCTCACACTCCTCTGACCACTAGAACTGGACACCCTTCTGGGTCAACCTGGTCATCGGGGGTGCAATAGAAGAAAACCCCTCTACAAAACGACGGTAGTAACCTGCTAATCCCAAGAAACTCCGGATCTCAGTCACTGAAGCTGGTCGAGGCCAATTCTGGACTGCCTCGATCTTCTTTGGGTCTACCTGAATACCCTCCACAGATACAATGTGACCCAGAAATGCTACCGAACTCAGCCAGAACTCACATTTAGAAAATTTGGCATATAGCTGGTTATCTTTCAGAGTCTGAAGAACCACTCTGAGGTGCTGCTCGTGCTCTTCCTGGCTGCGGGAGTATACCAGGATGTCATCTATGAAGACTATCACGAACAGATCTAAGTAAGGCCTGAATACCCGATTCATCAACTCCGTGAATGCTGCTGGGGCATTGGTCAACCCGAAGGACATGACCAAGAACTCATAATGCCCATATCTAGAGCGAAAGGCTGTCTTAGGAATGTCAGCCGCCCTGATCTTCAGCTGATGGTAGCCTGACCTGAAGTCTATCTTAGAGAATACCCTCGCTCCCTGGAGCTGGTCAAACAAATCATCAATCCTCGGCAGTGGATATTTATTTTTAATAGTCACCTTGTTTAACTGCCGGTAATCAATACACATCCGCATCGAGCCATCCTTCTTCTTTACAAATAATACAGGTGCTCCCCAGGGGGAAACACTGGGCCTGATAAAACCCTTCTCAAGAAGGTCTTGCAACTGATCTTTCAACTCTTTTAGTTCCGGCGGGGCCATACGATAGGGTGGAATAGAGATGGGCTGAGTACCCGGTGCCAGATCAATACAGAAATCAATATCCCTGTCGGGTGGCATGCCCGGCAGGTCTGAAGGAAAAACCTCAGGAAACTCCCGTGCAATAGGGACTGAATCAATGGAAGGAACTTCTGCGCCGGAATCACGAACATAAGCCAAATAAGCTAGACACCCCTTCTCGACCATACGTCGAGCCTTAACATAAGAAATAACGGTGCGAACGGAGTGGCTTGAGGTACCCTTCCACTCTAATCGGGGTGATTCTGGCAAGGCTAAGGTGACAGTCTTAGCATGACAATCAAGAATAGCATGGTATGGGGACAACCGGTCCATCCCCAATATGACATCAAAATCTACCATATCCAAAAGCAACAGATCCACACGGGTCTCAAGACCCCCAAATATAACTACGCACGAACGATGCACCCGATCGACTACAATGGAGTCACCCACTGGTGTAGCCACATAAACTGGAATATCCAGAGCATAGCTAGGCACGGCCAAATACGGTGCGAAGTAGGAAGACACATAGGAATATGTAGATCCGGGGTCAAATAATGCTGAAGCACCTCGCCACGCACGAGAATAGTACACCGTAATCACGGCGTACGATGCCTCTGCCTGCGGCACAGGCCGGTAAAGCATAGAAACGGGGATGTGCACCTCCCCTCCGAGCTGCGTCTCTAGGACGACCATCAGCGGGCTGACCTCTGCCTCGGGCTGGACGGTCTCTGCCTCTACGGTCTCGACCTCCGCCTCTAAAATCTCTACCCCCGCCTCTGGCTGGCTGGGCAGGCTGAGGGTCAGCTGGGGCCCTGAATCATAGGACGAGGACCTCGCTGCTGAGAGTTGCCCGCTGCTATAGGGAAATTCCTGATAAAATGACCTGGATCACCACAACCGTGGCAGCTCTTGGACTGATAGGGCTGCTGGCCCCGACGACCCGAATGGCCTCCACGAACACTGCGAAGAGGCCGAGCATTAATAGGATACTGGGCTGAATAATGCCCTCGAGAACCACGATCACACGATCCACCCTGTGAAGCTCGAAGGGCGGAATGAAAAGGCACTGGAGAGACTGGCCTCTGTCAAAGGATTCTCTGCCACCAGAGGAAGAACCACCAAGCCTACCTGAATGACGAGGCCTCTTATGTGAAGAATAACCGCCTCCACTAGCAAGAGCCATCTCAACTCTGCGTCTTTGCGTTGGCTGCCTCCCGAAATGATATGTCACTCCCCGCGCCCGTAGCCATGCGAGTCTAATCGGGCGGTTAAGCCCGTCATAAATACGCGGACCCTCTCCGCTCGGTGGGAAGTATCGCCTGCTTGCATGACGAGCCAAGTCGATAAATCTCGTCTCATGCGTGTAGCTTGTCATAGTGCCACGATGGAGGCGCTCAAGCGCCTCCGGAGTAAATCCGGCTGAGTAGCGAGGAGAAAGCTTCTCCATAAATGAGTTCGCAAGCGGGTCCCGTGATAGGGCGGGGACCTGCTTGGTCGAGTCGAGGCAATAATCTCTCCGCCGAGTCTTGGCGGATCCTGCAAGTCTGAAAGTACAAAAATCGACTCCGTTTGTCTCCACGATCCCCATAGTCTTGAGAATCTCATAGCGACTAAATAAGAAGTCATGGGGATCCTCTGATGCGGCTCCACCGAATGTAGTGGTAAATAGCTTGGAGAACAGATCAAGCCTCCATAACGAATCGAGAAGTCATGGCGGCTCCATCGCCGGCGTGAGCTGCGGTACCGGCCGAGTGGCCACGGCTGGCTGAACCACTGGTGCTCGAGGCTGAGGAGCTACTGGCTCCGGAGTATGAGCGATAGGAGTACGGGTCCCTCACTCCGGCCGAGAAGTAGGCGGGGCAGCGATAATAGACCCGGCTGCGGCAATGCTATCCATAAATCCCGCTATTCGACCAAAGCATTCCGGAGATCCGGGGTAATCAAAGCCTCTCATGGGACCTGAGCTGGGCCCACTGGAGCTGCTGGAACCGGAACCTCCTCATCGATCTCAATATGAGGCTCCACCTCTGGGGTAGCTGCCTGGGGCTGAGCTCTACCCCTACCACGGCCTCTAGTACGGCCTCGGCCCCTGCCCCTCACGGGAGCTGTCTGGGGCTCAGGCTGCTGGTCAGCGGACGAAGAAGTGCGTGTCCTTACCATCTGCGAAAGGATAGAATAGAAATTCAATCAGTAATTGAGGAACAAGTCGCACGACAAGAAAGAACAAATGAGAGACTTTTTCCTAACTCAATAGACTCTGGAGGACAAGTACAGACGTCTCCGTACCTACCTCTCAAACTCTACTAAGCTTGTTCGTGAGTGGTGAGACCTATGTAACCTAGAGCTATGATACCAACTTGTCACGACCCGGATTTTCCCCCAACATCGGGATCGTGATGGCGCCTACTCGTGGTAGCTAGGCAAGCCACTGAATTCATACTATCCTGTTTTTAACACAATTTTAATTAAATAAATGCGGAATACTTTATCGAAATGGATATAACAAATCACAAAGTGAAAATTATACTGAAATCCTCTACCCAAGACGTGGAGTCACCAACTCACAAACTACTATGGAATACTACACATAAAAGTCTGAAGGAAATATAACATAATTCTGTTTGTCTCGGAACAACGAGACTACGGCTCACGAACTACTAAATAGAAGAGACGCCGGGCCTACGGACGCCTGCAAGCTACCTCGGTCTCGAAACGCTCAGAAATCCCACGAGTACCCTACTGATGCTGCTTCTCCTGCTCGAAACCTAGACCTGTGCAAAAACGCACAGAAGTGCAGTATCAGCACAATCCGACCCCATGTGCTGGTAAGTGCCTAGCCTATCCGGCGAAGTAGTGACAAGCCTAGGACCAGACACTCACATAAACCTGTGCAATTCAATATATATATGTGTGTACCACAAAATAACAAGAAATAATCAAGTATTAACACAATAAGCAATATCTTGAAGAATTCAACAAGTAACCACGGTTAATAATTTCGCAAGGAAAATCAAAGTGTAATGTAAACACAAGTAATATCAATTCAAGAAATAGCAAACAGTTGCACGGCATCACCCTTCGTGCTTTTACTCTCGTCCTCACCAAGTAAACAAATAGAGTACACGGCATCACCCTCCGTGCTTTATCACTCTTCCTCACCCAAATAACAATCAAATAAGTTCACAAGGAAAAACAAGGTGTAATGGAAACACAAGTAATATCAAGTCGAGAAATGGCAAATAGTTGCACGACATCAACCAAATAAAATATAATGGAAAAACAAGTAATATTAATTCAAGAAATAGCAAGCAATTGCACGGCATCACCCTTCGTGCTTTTACTCTCATCCTCACCAGATAGACAAATAAAGTACACGGCATCACCCTCCGTGCTTTTACTCTCATCCTCACATCCATAGTACGGCATGATCCTTCGTACATGGATCAATAACAGGGCACGGCATGATCCTTCGTGCATAATCAATAAATAAACATGGCACGGCATTAACGTTCGTGCATAAATAAATAAACATGGCACGGCATCACCCTTCGTGCATTATCACTCTTCCTCACCCAAATAACAATCACAGTTAAGGGTAAAGAAAGAAACAATAATTCATAATCCGTCCCATCAAGGGCAATCAATAATAATCTTCACAACAAGTCCCAACCAGGGAGAACAATAACAATTCATCTGTAATATATCTCAAAATAATTATTTTCCAACGACTCACGGTCATACTAGACGCCGGTGTATGGATGCTCGTCACCACAGCCCATACACCGCACTCGATCACATAACACATAGCACATAATCCTATTCCCTCAAGCTAGGATAGAACAAACACTTACCTCGAATGCTTATGAACAATCCAATCCGTGGAAATGTCTTTTCTTTCAATTTGGCTCCAATCCAACCGTATCTATACACGATTGATTTAATATCATCAATTCTACTCAACAAACTAATTCTTAATACCAAATAACACTTTTACAACATTCTGCCATGAATAGTAAATTTCAACCCAGGGCCCACATGATCGGAATTCGGGGTTAGGACCAAAATCCGGTTACCCATCCCCCCACGAGTTCACGTATATAATTTGTTTCAAAATCGGACCTCAATTCGAGGTCCAATTCCCTAATTTATGAAAAACCCTATTTTCTAACAAAAACAAGAATTTTACCATGAAAACATTTGATTTCTAATGAAAAACATGTTTAATGATGTTAGGAATTGAAAGAATTAAGTAAAAAGTGACTTACAATCGTTTTGATGAAGAAGAAATCCTTGAAGAGTCGCAAATGGGTGTTTTGGTTTTGTGAAAAATGAAGAAATGGCTGAAATTCGTGTTTTTCAGGTCTCTGTGTTCGCATTTGCGAACATGGGTTCGCAATTGCGAACCCCGACCAATTTCTGGAGTTTGAAAAATAAGCTAAGGGTGGAAAGTTCGCATTTGCGAACATTTGTTCGCATTTGCGAACAGTTCGCATTTGCGAACTAATGTTCGCATTTGCGAACACATGCTGTACAAGGCATTGTTCGCATTTGCGAACAATGGTTCGCATTTGCGAACCAAGGCAGTCACTGGGACGTTCGCATTTGCGAACAATGGTTCGCATTTGCGAACCAAGGCAGCACTGGGGACCTTCGCAAATGCGAACAATTGTTCACATTTGCGAACAAGGCTGGCTTCGCATTTGCGATCAAGGTTCGCATTTGCGAGCCTTGCCTTACTCTGTCCCCTTCGCAATTGCGAGAAATTCTTCGCAATTGCGAAGCCAACAGTTGGGTGAAAAAAACCAGCAGTTCAAAATTCAGAATTTCATCCAACGGCCTATCAAATCTTTACCCGAGCCCCCCGGGCTCCAAACCAAACATGTACACAACCTCAAAAACACATTATGGACTTGTTCGTGCGATCATATCGCCAATATCACCTCGTTTTAATCAAATCGAGCCTCAAACTCATGATTTTCATACTTTTGATTTTCAAAACTTCTTAACTTGGAACTCGAGGTCCAAAACATCTCAAACGACATCCAAATGTCACCAAACTTTACAGAAATCACATATATAATATTTAAGACTTGTACCGGGCGTCGGAACCAAAATACGAGCCCGATACCAAAGTCTATTAATTTATTTCCTTTAATAATTTCATCAAAAACAATTTCACATAAAAATTCATAACTTGGGCTCTAGGCCTCAGGAATTCGACTCCGGACACATGTCCAAGTCCCATATTTTCCTACGGACCTCTCGGGACCATCCAATCTCGGGTCCGGATCCGTTTACCAAAAATGTTGACCGAAGCCAACCATATCAATATTAATATCATTTTTATCCAGATTTCTCATAGAATTCATATTTTCTATCACAAAATCTTTCCGGCTACATGCACGGATCGTGCACGTAAATCGAGACAACATAGAATGAGGTTTTCAAGGCCTCAGAAGCTCGAAATTATTAATAAAATAAGTGATGATCCTTTGGGTCGT
Source organism: Nicotiana noctiflora (assembly GCA_032618575.1). Lineage (NCBI taxonomy): Eukaryota > Viridiplantae > Streptophyta > Magnoliopsida > Solanales > Solanaceae > Nicotiana > Nicotiana noctiflora. Next base: position 30,241 of record JASVEL010008789.1, on the reverse strand, counting down.
CACAATTACGTATATTATATTCTTCTTAGAGTTATGTGTAAAAATTTACTGGGTTATTATTGTTGTTGCTATTGTTTGTTGTTGTTTCAACCAGCTTCTACTATGAACGCCAGTTAGAAAACTTAACTCTAAAAATTTATAGCAAGCAAATTTGTTACTTACCTCATATTTAATTTTATACTCAACAAATTTCAAGTTTTCCATGAGCTTACTTTTAAGTGGAGCAACATAAAATAAAGAGAAGAAATGGGACAAAGTTCATTATGTTATGAAAAGAGTTATTTTAATATTATAGATAATTTTTTTTTTTTTGAAGATTATTCATATAGTACTTCATTGAAATTTATCTACAAGCAACTGATGCAGGCAAGTCACAAGCAACTCAATGAAATAATTTGCAATAACTTCTCAGTAAACAAGCAGGTTGCAAGCATCTCATGTAGACAACTTATAAGTAGCTCAAGAAAAACCTTGCAGCTTCTTCCCAAAAAGCCTCGCAATTGCTTCTGAATTTTGAGTTCATTATGCATATGAGTTTGAATTGAATAATATCAATTTTTTTATATTTATGTTCCATTTATTACTTTACAGTGTTTCTTTTATAACAAATTACATATTAGTATACAGCTAAACTGATGGGATAATTCTTTTAGCATTACATTGAAAAATTTACAAAAGAGAATTGCATAAAGAAATGTTTGTCAAACCTTTATTTATTGTTTAGCAATTGTAGTATCAATCATCATATTATATAATTTCTATAAGTCGTTTTCGATAAATCAAACATGTCAAGTCATGCCTTAAAAGAAGCCACGTTGCTGCAATTATAATGCATTAAAATTAAAATCATATATTAATCGAGTATATAATTGCCTACAGAATGGTTTATTCTTTGGTATCCTAGTTAGCTAAAAGCGACGTTAAGAGCTTTCCGTTTTTATTAAATTAGTTTTAATGTATGTAAGCAACCCCCACTTCCAATCGAGAGGTTGTGAGTTCGAGTCTCCCCAAGAGCAAGGTGGGTAGTTCTTGGAGGGAAGGATGCCGGGGGTCTATTTGGAAACAGCCTCTCTACCTTAGGGTAGGGGTAAGGTCTACGTACACACTACCCTCCCCAGACCTCACTAAGTGGGATTATACTGGGTTGTTGTTGTTGTTGTTGTTGTATGTATGTTACATATGTTTATTGCGTTAATCAATAAAAACTATATTCAAAAAGAATAATTTGTTGTATGTGTACCCATATATGAAGTTCATGACTTTAAAAAAATTACGTAAATACTTACAATATACATAGGAAAAAGTGTAAACTCTCAAAAATGGTCAATATTAATCTGACTTAGTTAAGCTTAATAAAGAAATAAATCCTTCCCCATATACCTGACCTTGTTGTGACTTCAGATTTTGCCTCTAATATTGGAGTCACGTGCAAAAAAAATTTAAAGGATGAGGAGAATTTATTTTATATTTGTTCTAATATAAAGATATCTCATTTTTAAATCATTATATTCGGATTTCCTCCAGAATTTAACTAAAGAAATTAGGGAATTAGTAAAGAAAATTTTAACTGATTTTAAAATTATAATGTTAGAATTTAGTTTATCTTTAAGCATAACTTTTTGTAACGAAAATTGTTGATGACCAAGGAGAAAGAAGAAAATTTAAAGGGTCAAAGACATACTGTTATACATCTGAAGAGTTTATTATTTTAACATTTCTATTTAAAGTTAACAAATAATGTTTCCTTGCATATATATTTACTTTTTAAAAAAAACTGGCGATATTCCCTCAACTGCAGATTCAATAGCACCGATTGTGAACCCGGAAAGAGAATATATATATATATATATATATATATATATATATATATATATATATATATATATATATATATATATATACTGTTGTATACATCTGAAGAGTTTATTATTTTAACATTTCTATTTAAAGTTAACAAATAATGTTTCCTTGCATATATATTTACTTTTTAAAAAAAACTGGCGATATTCCCTCAACTGCAGATTCAATAGCACCGATTATGAATCCGGAAAGAGAATATATATATATATATATATATATATATATATATATATATATATATACTATCGAATTAAAGCAAAAAAGAAAATGCTTTTTTTATGGAAAAAGATAATTTATTTCAAAGTCATTACATAGTACTGACAGTTACATCCCTAACAAAGGAGTAAGCCTCGAGGACATTTAAATTGCCTATTTCGGCCAAATAACAAACATCAGTACTGAGTTTTTTGGACAAATACACATATCCATTTTTTTCCATTGCTAGTTTATTTAATACTAGAGGCAATGGGTTGACAAAAAGTTGGTTTTTTCTTGCATGCTTGAGTCCTTTCTTGGCCATTTTGTGAGCCACCTTGTTTTCTTCCCAAAAATTATGGATGATCTTTGGGTGCTTCAGCTGGTGCATTAATCACATACAATCAGTAATAATGGAGTTGTAAGGCATATCATTTGAATGTAAGATTTTTTATGAGCTTCGTTGCATCTGTTTGCACTGTTAGTGGAGAGTAACCATAACTGAGCACGATTGAAAGGCCTATCTTTAAGGCTTCTAGTTCAGATTGAAGAGGGAAAGACAATGAATTGGAATGTTGGAAACCCATTATCCAGTCTCCTTTATGGTTTCCGAAAATACCACCCATGCCTCCTAAATTTGAATTATGTTGGAAAGCACCGTCTATGTTCAACTTGATAAAGTTTCGAGACGGTTTGTGCCATGCAATTTTTATAGAATGGGATTGGTTCACTATGGGTTCCTTAGACATGAATTGGTAGTACTCTAAAGCAAGAGAGACTGCATGAGATTGGTTATATTTAAGGGTCATATTGTTGTATTGTTATTGTTTCTATTTGCCCAAGTTATCCAAATGATAAAAGGGTAGAGGTTATACCGGGTAAAATGGATGAAGTAGGTATTTGGGGAAAGATTTCTAATCCTATGAAACAAGTAAGTATGATTATTTCCCCGGGAAAATGTATTGCCTATGGTTTTCCAGAACGAATTGACTGTCGCACAAGTTAAGAAAATGTGTTCTAGAGTTTCCTCTTCATTTTGTATACTGGACAAATAGGGTCGATATTCAGACCTATATAATTTAAATAATGATACGTAGGAAGCCTATTGTGGAGACATTTCCATAAGATGAATCTAATTTTGTTGGGACAATTTGTCTTCCAAATCCAATCAAAATCAATTGAGTTGTTAGCTTTAGGATTTATCAGTTTGTAGCAAGTCTTAGTAGTAGACTGTATGATCCGACCGGTTGTTTTGGGTACTAACCGCTCTGTTCAGGGGTCTGAGGCTATGAACAACTTTATTTTAGGTATTATGACTTGTACGCGTGGTCGGAATTCAATTTGGGGAAGTACAGAGTTGATTTGGGAAGAGAATTCTCATTCCGGAAGCTTAAAGTTGAAAGAATGAACCAGGATTAAAATTTTAAGTAAACGACCTCGGAATCAGAATTTAAAGGTTCCAGCAGGTTGGTATGATAATTTTGGACTTGGGCGCATGCTCGGTGTGGGTTTTGGATAACTCGGGAGTGTTTTGGCGCCTATTGTGGAAGTTGGCATTTTAGAAGGAATTTCATAAGTTTGGCTTGAAGAGAATTTTAGTGTTATCGATGTCTGTTTGGGATTCCGAGACTATTAATAGCTTTGTTTAGTGATTCTGGAGTTGGGGGCACGATCAGAAGTGAGTTCGGAGGTTCGTAGACCATTTTAACGCCATTTGGCTAAAGATAGGAAGTTGAAGGTTTTTGGAGAGTTAGATCGGGGGGTTGGATTTTTGATATTGGCGTCGGAATCAAATTTCGGAAGTTTAAGTAGGCCCGTAATGTTAAATTTGACTTGCGTGCAAAATTTGAGGTCAATTGGACGTGATTTGATAGGTTTCGGCATCGAAAATAGAAGTTGGAAACTTCAAAGTCCTTCTAGCTTAAATTAAGGTGTCATTCATGGTTTTAGCGTTGTTTGATGTGATTTGAGGCCTCGAGAAAGTCCGTAATATGTTTTGGGCTGGTTGGTGTTATTGGTCGGGGTCCCGGGGGCCTCAGATGTGTTTCGGGTTGTGATCACGCTCTTATTTGATGTTTGAACGTTGCTTCTTTGAACATAAAGGTGTACCTTATTAAGCAAATGAACTCCAAATTCAGTTTTTTTGAACAATTAGATTAGTATCGAAATTTCGGAGTCATAGCAAAAAGAATCGTCGAATTTGGACATCGTATGAGGGAGTTATGCTCATTTCTGTATTGGGGGAATCTGGTTGGTGTCAGAATCGCAAAAGCGGAAATAGAACCGCAAAAGCGATCCCAGATATGCGAAAAATGTCCGTATAAGCAGAAAGATCCGCATAAGCGGAAAATGGGCTTGGACGCAGAGACTTTAAGTCTCGAAAAGGCCATTTCTCCACCATTTTAAGTCAATTTTGAGAGCTTTTGGATGGGGATTAAAGGGAGTTTCAATCAAGATCGCTTAGATGTAAGTTTTATGAGTTAAATACATGATTTTATTGAAAAATCATCCTAGAAATCCATGAAAACATAGCCAAATTATATGAAGTTAGGGCTTGAGATTGAAATTATAAAATGGTGACTTGAGGGGTCAAATGAACTCTGATTTTTGTGAATTTTGTATGCATAGACTCGTGGCGAGATAAGAATCGTATTGATATAAACATTTCGGAAGTCCGAGCACGTGGGCTCGGGGGCATTTTGGTAATTTTAGACAACAAAGTTGGGAAATTGTATAATTTGAATTGTAGCAAGTATTTGCGTATATTCTCATTAGTTTGCCGTTATTTGGCTAGTTTTGGAGTATTTTTGCGTTGGTTCAAGCTTTCGGAAGAATGTAGTGTCACGACCCAATTTCCATACCCGGTCGTGATGGCACCTCTCGAGAAAACAAGACGAGCCAACAACCACAAATCCTTTTTATTACATCAATCGAACATAAATAAATAGAAATTTTGACTTATTGACATTTAAATCTATTAATATCATCCCAATACAACCTGACCGGGGTGTCACAAGTTACGAGCATCTAGAGAGTAAGGGCGCTACTACTGGCCAACAAAGTATAGATAAATATAAGATAAAACTGGAATACAAAAATAAAGTATGGTGCCGCTAACGCTAACAGTCACCTCGCTCAACTACCACCATAAATTCTTCAGCCCTGCTAATAACCCGCTATCGATTGAACAATACCTGCAACTGCATGCAAGGTGCAGAGAGTAAAGTGAGTACTTCCAACTCATTGGTAATAAAAGAGAATAATATCTGAGCGATAAGAAAACACGTATGGGCACACAAAAATGCTATACAAGACAGTATAATCCCTTTGAGAAAATCGTAATATGGTAAAAATTCTTTTGGAAAATCCAAGATCAGTTAAAAATGTCACTTTGAAAATCTCTTTTACAAATATCCCTTTTTCTTTTTCAACAACCAGCATATGAATACTATATCAGATAGAGCAAGTCGGCTCACAAATCTGACCCTTGGGCACAACACTCCTCAACATGTAACACCAGAGTATCTGGTCAACAAGGCAAGTAACGGTATGCATGCCAATGATATATGAGTGCTAATGTCATGCCACGTAGTACAAACAGGAGTGAATGCAATGCATATGACCGCTGCGGCGTGCAACCCGATCCATTTGGGTACCCGCGCTCACTGTGGGGTTTAGACTGCGAAGGAGCTCCTACAGCCCAAGCGCAATAATAATACGACATGCAGTTCGATCCACATACATATTACTGCGGCGTAAAGTCCGATCAATATAATATATTACTGCGGCGTTGTGACGACCCAAAGGGTCATCACTTGTTTTATTAATCATTTCGAGCTTCTAAGGTCTTGAAAACCTCATTTATAGTTTCCTCGATTTGCGTGCACAGTTCAGGCACGAAGCTGGAAAATTTTTATGTTGAAATATGTGAAATATGTGAAATATTTGAGGAATTTTGATATTAATATTGATATGGTTGACTTTGGTCAACATTTTTGATAAACGGACCCGGAACCGTGATTTGGCGGTCTCAGAAAATCCGTAGAAAAATATGGAACTTGGGCGTATGCCCGGAATTGAAATCCGAGGTCTAAAACCCCGGCAAAAGAATTTTTCTGTTAAATTGTTTTCTGAAAATGTTTAAGGAAAATGAAACTGAAATTTGATTGAAAAGTGGTGATATCGGGCTCGTATTTTGGTTCTGACGCCCGGTACAGGTCAAATATATTGGTTAAGCGCTTCCTGTAGATGCGTGATTTTTCCCCTACCCGAGAATTTTTATATTTTTAGCGTAAAATATTTAGTTTAGGCTTAATATAGCTATCTTAGCTAATTTTGACTCTTTTACTTTAGTTTTACCTTAAAATGAAAAATAACAAAAATATAGTTTTATTAATGTTTCGTAGTCATTTTTAAACTTGAAAAATACAAAAATATTACTTTATATTTTTATCTTTTTATAAAAACGAAAATAATAAAAATAGTTTCATTAACATTTTGTAGTTACGTTAATTTTGAAAAAATATAAAAAATAATTTTTGTTTTAATTATTAGTCTTATAGTTATTTTGCTTACGTAGGATTAATTAATAACACCGTGTTCTCATTTTCGGTTCAGGGCAAAGAATAATATTTGGATTCAAACTACCCGATTTTATAATTTTCGGACCTAGCCCGTAACAATCCGAGTCCACACACGGGGAACACGGACAAAAATAACACATACAACACACATGACACACACTACACTAAGGAGGACAATACATAATGGGATGGAGGAATAAAAAGAAAAAGACAAGAAGAAAAAGACAAGGGAAAAAGACAAAGGGATAAAAACAAAAAGAAAAAGACAAAAAAAGGCATGGAGCCTCATTTTGAAAAAAGAAAAAACGGTAAAGGGAAAGGGGGGGGGGGGGGCTCACGTGAAGGGGAAAAACGTTACTGCTAGGGGTGGTTTTTTGGGGAGTTGAGAAAGAGCTCATTGTTTGATTTTTAGAACAAAAAAACAAATTAAAAGAAAGAGGACAAAAAAATAGAAAGCAAAAAAGTAAAAGGGGGATATAAAACACTGATTCAAAAACAGTGAAAGAGGAGGGCACTACACGGGGGGGGGGGACTTTGAAAAAAGACAAAAACATATATAAAAAGAAAGAGATACTACAGTGTATAAAACGGGATTTTGGGAGAAGAAAAAGAATAGAGAGATGTTACTCCATCTCCTTCTTCATCGCTGAAGAAGAGGAAATACACTGTGAGATTCATTTCCTCCATTTTCAAAAAACCAAACCAAAAATCCCTCACTCCTTAGCCGCACCCCATCATAAAACAGAGAGAATACACAGTTCTCCCCTGGATTTCTCTTCTTTAATCGTCGATCACACACACGCACACAGGGGGCTTATCAGATCTTTGGCCGAGAGAGAGGAAGGAAAATTGCATTTCAAATGTGAAGAAATATGCTTCCATCTCTCATAAACGGAGCAGCGGCAGAAGAGCACATGCACTGCTGAAAAATCTTTCTGGATTTACGGATCTTCATTCCGGTTTGGATTGCCATCCGAGGTGTGAGTCAAGGTGTCGAGTCGAGTTCCCTGCTGCTGTCCGAGTTGCTGTTGAGAATCCCAGTGAATATTTCGGGATTTAGTTTTCCATTTCAGTTTCATTCAGATAGATTTGGGTTATATTGTTGCAGTGAGGTATGTAAGTTTCATATGTATTTCATCTCTTGATATGAATGAATATCTAAATTGATGTCCTAATAGGTGTTTTGGATTTCATGAAATATGATATTTTAACTATCAGATCTGATTGTTGTAGTATACATATTTGTATTTGGTTGTGGAAGATCTTTTCGACATAGGAGTATTTGTTATAATTTCCACTCTTGTATCTGCGCATATCTTTGGAAAATCATGTCATGTATTAGGAAGCAATTAGTCTTTAATATGAACATTAGTGTTTGGCTTTAGTTGAGTATAATCTTTTAGAATAGTTTGAGGTGCACCATGCCAAATAAATTGATAATTGCATGGCCCTCATTTTTTTTAATTAATATTGAATTGATCCTTAGATTCCGAGGCGCGCCATTTAGCTAAATTTCATGGCCCTCGCAAATTACAAATGTGGAATTACTTTAGGCGCGTTAGTTAATAATAATACCTTCCTAATAACGGGTGCGCATTTATGTGACCCAAATCTTACTCTCGGCGAAATTGAAATACATTAAAGTCACAGGCGTACTGGTTGCGGTGTCTCGAAAATGTGTTTTCGTGACGTCGCAATTATTCTAAAATTAAAAGCGGAACATTAAAAGCACCTAGTTAAAATATATAAAGAAATCAGATAAAAGCAAAAAATTACCGTTGAGCGACCGTGCTAAAACCACGGAATCCGGGAGTGCCTAACACCTTCTCCCGGGTTAACAGAATTCCTTATCCAGGTTTCTAGTTTCGCAGACTGTATTATAGAGTCATAAATTTCCTCGGTTCGGGATTAAACCGGTGACTTGGGACACCATTATTTTCCCAAGTGGCGACTCTAAATAATTAAATAAATCGATCCCGTTCCGACTGTCCTTTAAGTGGAAAAACTCCTTCCCTGATTATTATCATATCCCTTCTCGGGGTGTAGTATTAAACAGCGGCGCATTTACGACATTTCACGTTTACGTGTACCTTATGTGCGGAAAAAGGAGGTGTGACAGCTCTGGCGACTCTGCTGGGGACAATGCTAACCCAGAACTTCGGTTTAGGGTTTAAGAATTCGAACTCAGTTAAATTGTTGTTTTTGTCTATATTTGATTTTATTATATGTTTGATTAATGTGCTATATGTTTACCGCTTTGATATTATCTGAACTGTACATATAAACTGTGCCGAAACCCTTCTCTTCTCACCTATGGGGATGTGCTTACTGGTTGAGACTCCCATTTATGTTAGTGTCTTACCCAAAATAAGAAAGAGGCTCGGAAAGTTTCTAAGCCGGCTGGCCTTTTGGTTCCCGGAAAGGAGCTCCTTCCTCAACTCGAGTTGTCCGCTCGCGTACACAGTCTAGAACACATACCCAGGTTTTGAACTTAGAATAACATGACTTCATGCCGGATCCCTAGTAGGAACACTTATTTGCATCATGTTGCATTTGAGTTAGGGGACTCAACACAGGGGTTGGGTCCGTCTAGGACAGGTGACCCGGTAATCAAAGACCGAACATATTATATGTTACATTTATTTGTCCTGTATTATTATGCTGATTAGTTAAATTCCTGAAAACAAAAAGAAAGAAATTTGGAACAGGAAAGTATTGAAATGTTGACAAAACTCAGTGGAAAATTTGAAAAGAAAGTTTGAAAAATAGGTCGAACAATTTTGTTGAAATAATTGGTCATAAAATAATCTGACCGAACTACGCATGTTTGATTCTTGCCATTAGGTGGGATACGTAGGCAACCCTCATCGGGTCCAACCACCCCTTCAAAAAATAAAAAAAAATGGGTCGAAGTTTTAGTTTTCAATAAAATCAAAGTAACGCTGTTTTTGAAAATAGTCGAATGTTCCGAAAAAAACACCGGAAGACTGTTTTTGCAAAAATGGCCACTTTGAAGTCTTTTCTTTTCTTTTCGAATAATGGCCTTGAAATATTCCATGTGGAAATGTTGAAAGGCCGTAGCCTCAAAATAAAGTTTGGGTTACCACCCTTTTTTTTTAAAAAAAATCAAAAAAAATGTGTGTTTAATTTTGTCAATAAAATCAAAGTGATGCCATTTTTTGAAAATAGCCGAATGTTCCGAAAGGACGCCGAAAGGATGTTTTGCAAAAATAGCCACTTTGAGTCATTTTAGATAATTTACGAGCATAGCCTTGAAATATTCCTGGTGGAAATGTTGCAAGGCCATAGCCGCAAAATCAAGTTCGGCTTCACACCCCTTTTGCAAAAATAACAAAAAAAAAATGTCAAATTTTTTATTTTGTTATAAATAAGTCGGGTGGTGCTATTCTTGTTTAAAATAAGCCGAATGTTCCCCAAAAGGACGCCGGAAGGCTATTTTTACAAGAATAGCCGCTTTGAGTCTTTGTAAACGATTTTTGGGCACATCCTTGAAATATTCCCTCGTGGAAATATTGAAAGGCCGTATCCGTAAAATTAAGTTTGAGTCATCACCCAACTTTGCAAAAAAAAAAAAAAAAAATAAAAAATAAAAATAAAACAACATATGGTTTTGCTGAAATGGCCACATTTGGCATTTAAACTTTCTCGGTCTTATGTTGGCCTGTGTCGGAGCTGAACGATGCCCCATGGGCCCTAAGATGAAAAATTTTGAATTTGTAGTCTCTTAAATAAAATTTTGCAAAAAATAGCCGCTTTGTCAAATAAGTCATTAAATGGCCAATTTTGTAAAAATAGTCAATTGACATTAGAAACTTCTCAGTCTGATGATTGGCTTATGGCGATGCCGAACGATGCCCCATGAGCCATAGGATGAATTTTTTTTTTCAAGTTTATCTTTCTTAAATAAATTTTGCAAAAATAGCCATCTTGCCAAATAAGCCATTACATAGCTAATTTTGTAGAAATAGTCATAATTGGCGCTAAAAATATTTTTATTCTTGTAAAAATCTCTTGCACAAGGTGTGAAAGTTTTTCATCAGAGTTTGTAGTTGGAGTCGGCTTTTACAATCTTTCTTCAAAAAAAAAAAAAAAAATCAAATAAACATCTCTTTATTTCTTGCATTAATTTGCAAGAACTACGCTCGGTCTGATTCATGCGGGGTCATGATACGTAGGCAATCTCCAAAAGATTCGACCACAATTGTATATGTATATATATAATATAAAATAAAAAAATAAAAAAAATAAAAAATTTGATAAGGACTGTCTCAGACCATTCTAACATGTTTTGTCTTGAATTATAAAGTAAACAGAAGGTGGTTGGTTTGTGACAAGCGGACAACGCAAGATCCCCGAAAGATGGTAAAGGAGGAAATAACCCAAGGATTGAAAAGCTTAGAACGGCGGTTGAAAAACACGCACGGGTTGGCAGGTCAAAAGAGTGTTGCTTTCAAAGATCTATGCTTGTTTCCCGATGTCCACTTGCCACCTGGTTTCAAGATTCCCAAATTTGAAAAGTACGATGGACATGGACATCCCATAGCCCATTTGAAAAGGTATTGCAATCAACTAAGGAGTCTGGGAAGAAATGAAGAATTGTTAATAGCTTACTTTGGGGAAAGCCTTACAGGAGTAGCCTCTGAATGGTTTTGGGATCAAGATGCATCTCGCTGGCACGTCTGGAACGACATGGCACAGGCCTTTGTCAAACAATTCCAATACAACATTGACATTGCCCTAGACCGCATTTTCCTTTCAAATCTGAAGAAGAAATCAAGTGAAAGTTTCAGGGAATATGCCCTTAAATGGAGAGAGCAAGCGGCTCGTGCTGAGCCACCCATGGATGACCATGAGTTAATCATTGTCTTCCTTCGGGCTCAAGAGCCGGATTATTTTCAGAACATGATGTCTGCGGTTGGTCAATCCTTCTTGGATGTAATCAAAATGGGAGAAATGGTAGAGAACGGTCTTAAGACAGGCAGAATTATAAGTCAAGCGGCTCTCAAGGCTGCAGCTCAAGCTGTCCAATTTGAATCTAGTGACACGAATGAGAGGGATGAAGAAGTCATGATGATATCAGGGTCAAGAAAAGGTTCCAGAAGAACACCTCGACGGTATGCGATGTCTCGATAGGTTTTCCATAACTCCCCTGAGCATTACTATCCACCTCCGAACCCACCATACTCAGTTGATCCACCCCAGGTATGTTATTCAGCCATCAAATCATCCAAGAAAGTGAGCACGAGCATCACAAAATCTCTATCAGCCTCTACAAAATTTCCAAATACCTTATAACCCACTTCCAAACCAAGGGCATAGAAGGGAACCGAAGTTGAAAGATAATTTCACACCAATAGGAGTTTCCTATGAAAGCTTATTTGAGAAGTTAAAGCAACAGGACATGATTGCACCCATCCCTCCAAATCATGTGGACCCACGTGCAAGGAGCTTTGACCCATCTAAAAGGTGTGAATACCATTCCCATGCCCGGGGGCACAACATGGAAAGTTGTCGGGATTTGAAAAGGGAAATAGAAAGGATGATCCAAGAAAGATTGATTGTGATTCATAACGGTGACACCCAGAATATCGCGCTGAATCCATTACCTGCACCTGATGATACACACTTTCTGGCGGTGATGCCTGGTGGCACGGAATATGAGAATCCACTCGGGAATTTGCCGACTGAAATGAGAGAAGGCCATAGTGGTTCTGATAATCAAATTCGTGGCTAAATGTCGGGCTTATCAATTGGAGAGTCATTTGTGGTGGCTTATTTTGTTGTCATTTCTATTTGTCCGAGTTATTTCAGAATGTAATCCGAATGTTGTTTTGTGGCTCAAACCTTTTATCCTTGTATTTTTCTTTTGATCATAGTGTCTCATCTAAAGGGGTCTAGGTTCGTTCTAAGTATTGTACCCAGTTTTGTTTTTTGGTTGTTCGAGTCGTTGTTTTATCGGTTAATGCAATGATCTATTTTATATTATTTCTAGACATTTTCTGTTATTTAGTCCTCTCCTTCCTATAGTTCTTTTTCTGCTAGCTCTAGTGACATGACGTGCGCGCATAGTTCTGGCCTGATCTTAAAAGTTAATCACAAAACCATCGGGAGGTGATCGAGATATTTAAATGAAGTAAGAACGGTTTGAGATTATTTGAAACCCGAGTCATGAGAAACTGGGGCAAGTAAAAGAAAACCGTTAAAGGCATGCTGCCAAAATTGACATGGGGTCGTTCATAATAATGAAAATGAGAGTGTTGCCCAACAGTGCTTTAAAGGTATGACGAATATTAATTGTGTTGTTTACACTTGGCATGTTTTGAAGATTGGAATGACGAAGGCATTTTGTTCTGCTATCCAAACACTTCATCCATCGTCAACCCTTCGAGCCTTATTTTGATTTCTTTCATACCCCTCCTTCGGAATCGGTACCAAAATTAGAAACATAAATGAGGAAGATAAAGAAAGAAAAAGAGAAAAAGAAAACAACGAAAACAACCAAAAGGAAAAAACAAAGAATGAAAAATGAAAGGAAAAACTAGAAAAACAAGGAATTGGGAACTACGTTTGACCTGATTCCTCAAAGAGGATACGTAGGCGCTTCACAGCTCGGTCATAGTGTAAATAAAAATAAAAAAATCCCCAAGCAAATAACTGGGGCAATAAAAAGTCGTGTTTATAAAGGAAAATGTAGATTCCGAAGGTTGTAATTTTGAACCACGTTGTTCTGTTTTGAGCCTTTAATACCATCTCATGTTAGCCCTATCCAAACCCACATTACGGTCCAAAGAAAGACCTTTTGACCAATCTTCGAAAGAGGCCAAGTCAGGCAAATGAGAGAAGTCTTATCAGAACATAACACTCTGATTCCCATCAGAAAAGACTATGATCTGCAGTAGAATAAATATGAGAGAATCTTAGCGGTAACACTCCCAATCCCCAGCTGAAGAGAAGCACGAATGAGAGAGTCTTAGCGGTGAAAACCTTCACAGGCACCATAAGGCGATGAAAGCCGAGAGAAAAACCGAAATGAGAGAGGCTTGATAGTGAAAACCCCTCGGGCACTACAAGTTGAACGAAGATTGGAAATCAGATGGGAAAGCCCCAGGCGAAGATTATAAAAGGCAGTTTAACGACGGAAGATAGGCTATATGTGCATGTCATGTCCATTAGAGTTGGTATCCACGTTTGATAGGTTTACTTTATAATTTTTCTATTTAGAGAGTCATCTTCCTTTTTGTCTTTTATTTTGTTTCCTTTTATCTTTATCCTTTTTATCGAAAATTCCCCAATAGAGTCTGTTTGCAAGAAATGACTGCAAAATTTTCCATCAGCTTTCCAATTACGCCAGACGGGATTTTTGATTGGTACACCCAAGTGGTATAAGTCAGGAAGGATCAAGCGCAAGGCAGTGTCCGGAGGGATATTCCCCAACAATAGGAAAATGACAAAGGGAGGGATTGGTGTCAATAAGGATATCTCAAGGAAGGTTAATGAGACTCAAAGGTCGGTTAATGAGACTCAAAGGTCGGGAAATGCCAGTCCTTAGATATGCCGCAAAAGGAGAGATATCCCCAGCAGAAAGGTATTTTCAGTGACAAGGGTGAACAAAGAAAATGGTTCACCAGTAAAACATGCAAGGTCTTCACGAAGGGTCACTGTCATAGGAATTCGGGTGTTCAGTGGAAAACCACGTGGAAAGGTTCGCGAATAAAGAGTCGTCAAGGAAGGCGGGGAAGCAAGAAAGGAGAAAGCTATCCCCATCATGAATATCATCAAATAATAACATCCCCAGCAAGTTCTGATAATGAAACACAGAGCAGGGAAGAGGGGGAGAACCATCCTCAGCAGGAGCACAACAACCAGCCACCACATTTTAAAACTAACCAATTTTTCTTTGATTTGAAACAGGAAAAAGAGGGGTTGTTGGCAAAAAAAAGCATGCCACGACGAAGATTCTCAACCTGGGGAAGAAAATTTTCTCCCATTGCGAAAATTTTCTTGAAACCAAATACCCATTTTGGGAAAGAAGCCAGATAACGCGAGGAAATGATCTTTGAACCCGATTATCCCCAGCAATTTTGAAAGAAAGAAAACTACAAGTTGTGATAGAGGAAATTATACCCCCAGCAGACAGGACAAAACGAGGAAGCTTGCGTGCAGGAAGGCAAGAAGCCGGTATCATCCCCAGCAGTTCTCGGAAAAATGAAACACTGATTTCGAGATTTCCCAGGCAGCATTATATCCTACAAACTTTTCAATGGAACAAAGCGCAAGTCTCGAAGGAGGTTTGGAAAGAGAAAAAAGGAAAAGGGGTCCCCCGACAGGACAACCCTCAGCAATTGACATTTCAATCCCCCGCGATCCCGGGAAAGAATAAAAGGTTTTGAAGGAAGTAGAAAAAGAGGAAATAGAGAAGATTTTCCTAGCATCATCATCCCCAGCAGGTAAGTAAACAATTCCAAAGATATCCCCAACAGTCAAGGGAAAAATAACACGACCTAGGAGGAAAGCAATTCCAAAACATGGTAATTCAGAAGAAAATGTGGCCCAAGAGACGATGCAAGAAGAAGAAAATGGTACATGAAGCAAAGGGAGGCGATATGAAGAATGGAGTGGCGATCTAGTTTTGAAGTTGTAGTTGAAGTCAGGGAGCCCGCCTGAAGAATGGAGTGGCGATTTATTTTGAAGTTGTAGTTGAAGTCGGGGAGCCCGCCTGAAGAATGGAGTGGCGATTTATTTTGAAGTTGTAGTTGAAGTCAGGGAGCCCCCTGAAGAATGGAGTGGCGAGTTAGTTTTGAAGTTATAGTTGAAGCCAGGGAGCCCGCCTGAAGAATGGAGTGGCGATTTATTTTGAAGTGGTAACTGAAGTCAGGGAACCCGCATGAAGAATGGAGTGGCGATTGAGTTTTTGAGTTATAGTTGAAGTTAGGGAGCCCGCCTGAAGAATGGAGTGGCGATTTAGTTTTTGAGTTGTGGTTGAAGTCAGGGAGCCCGCCTGAAGAATGGAGTGGCGATTTAGTTTTTGAAGCTATAGTTAAAGATAATTTAATAGGAAGTGAAAAACAACAATTAGAGCTTTTAGATGAAAGCAACAAGAAGAAGGAAACAACAATTGGAAGATTTCAAGTAAGGCATCAATTTAGAGCTAGTATGAGGAATTATCTCCTAGCGTCAAAGTCTCAGTCTGATGAATCTTTCTCCTGAGATCACAACAATTTAGACCTAGTCTGAGGAATTATCTCCTAGCATCAAAATCTTAGTCTGATGAATCTTTCTCCTAAGATATTTTTTTTTCTCCTGAGATGGTAATCATTCGATCTATACATTTCAAGTTTTGGTAATCAGGTGCCAACTTGAAGAATGGAGTGGCAATTTATTTTCGAAGTTTGTTGGTGAAGTCAGGTGCCCGCATGAAGAATGGAATGGCGATTTATGATTTGAGTTTGTCGTTAAAGTCAGAAGCCCGCCAGAAAAGAAGAACGGCGTCTCAGTTTCCAAGATTTGATAAAGATAGTGAACAATCGAAAAGTGACAGAGTGTAACGGAAATCCCCAGCATGAATCAGAAGGAAGGCGACAAGGATCAGAAAAGATAGATTCAGACTTCAAAGGAGAATAGCTCGAAGATCACAAGTCAGGGAATTCACTTTGAAGTGCAATGCAAGTTAGCAACAAAAGAAGCTTGCGACCAGAATGCGAGTCAACAGTCCGAGATGATCAACAGAAGTTAGTCACAATGAAAAAAAGGGCAAGAAGCCAATCCAAAATGCAGAAGCTGATGAAAGTTGTCCAAGACATGGTCAATGACACAAGAACTGCAAGTCTGGTCCTGATCCAGAAGGCCGAAGAAGATTGAACTAGCACCTACAACTAGCAAGTATCAAAGTTCAAGTTTAGAGTCTACATGAAGCACCAAACAATACTCAAGATCAAGCTTTAGAAGACTCATAGATAGGAATCTTGTAACTAGTAGCTGATAGGTTTAGTTAGCCTTTTTCATGTTTTGATTTTTTGATGTAATAGCAGGACCACGGAACGGAACCTCGTCGGAACGACACCTCGACTGGCTCCCCACCTCGGTATACTCCATATTCTTGCTCACTTTCGAACTACACGTGGCCTGATTCCTTTATAGCCAAGGATATGTAGGCAGCTCAGATATCAGGGCTCGGTCACATCCTCTTCTTTCCTCTTAGTTTAGTCTCTCCGAATAAGGGTCGGGTCAAAAACACTTGTCTAGTCGTTCTTTGTCTGAAAACCTTTTGTGTTTTCAGTCAAAGAGGGGCAGCTGTAGATGCGTGATTTTGCCCCTACCCGAGATTTTTATATTTTTAGCGTAAAATATTTAGTTTAGGCCTAATATAGCTATCTTAGCTAATTTTGACTCTTTTACTTTAGTTTTACCTTAAAATGAAAAATAACAAAAATATAGTTTTATTAATGTTTCGTAGTCATTTTTAAACTTGAAAAATACAAAAATATTACTTTATATTTTTATCTTTTTATAAAAATGAAAATAATAAAAATAGTTTCATTAACATTTTGTAGTTACGTTAATTTTGAAAAAATATAAAAAATAATTTTTGTTTTAATTATTAGTCTTATAGTTATTTTGCTTACGTAGGATTAATTAATAACACCGTGTTCTCATTTTCGGTTCAGGGCAAAGAATAATATTTTGATTCAAACTACCCGATTTTATAATTTTCGGACCTAGCCCGTAATAATCCGAGTCCACATACGGGGAACACGAACAAAAATAACCCATACAACACACATGACACACACTACACTAAGGGGGATAATACATAATGGGATGGGGGAATAAGAAGAAAAAGACAAGAAGAAAAAGACAAGGGAAAAAGACAAAGGGATAAAAACAAAAAAAAAAGATAAAAAAAGGCATGGAGCCTCATTTTGAAAAAAGAAAAAACGGTAAAAGGAAAGGGGGGGGGGGGGCTCACGTGAAGGGGAAAAACGTTACTGCTAGGGGTGGTTTTTTGGGGAGTTGAGAAAGAGCTCATTGTTTGGTTTTTAGAACAAAAAAACAAATCAAAAGAAAGAGGACAAAAAAATAGAAAGCAAAAAAGTAAAAGGGGGATACAAAACACTGATTCAAAAACAGTGAAAGAGGAGGGCATTACACGGAGGGGGGGGGGGACTTTGAAAAAAAACAAAAACATATATAAAAAGAAAGAGATACTACAGTGTATAAAACGAGATTTTGGGAGAAGAAAAAGAATAGAGAGATGTTACTCCATCTCCTTCTTCATCGCTGAAGAAGAGGAAATACACTGTGAGATTCATTTCCTCCATTTTCAAAAAACCAAACCAAAAATCCCTCACTCCTTAGCCGCACCCCATTATAAAACACAGAGAATACACACTTCTCCCCTGGATTTCTCTTCTTTAATCGTCGATCACACACACGCACACAGGGGGGCTTATCAGATCTTTGGCCGAGAGAGAGGAAGGAAAGTTGCATTTCAAATGTGAAGAAATATGCTTCCATCTCTCATAAACGGAGTAGCGGCAGAAGAGCACATGCACTGCTGAAAAATCTTTCTGGATTTACGGATCTTCATTCCGGTTTGGATTGCCATCCGAGGTGTGAGTCGAGGTGTCGAGTCGAGTTCCCTGCTACTGTCCGAGTTGCTGTTGAGCATCCTGGTGAATATTTCGGGATTTAGCTTTCTATTTCAGTTTCATTCAGATAGATTTGGGTTATATTGTTGCAGTGAGGTATGTAAGTTTTATATGTATTTCATCTCTTGATATGGATGAATATCTAAATTGATGTCCTAATAGGTGTTTTGGATTTCATGAAATATGATATTTTAACTGTCAGATCTGATTGTTGTAGTATACATATTTGTATTTGGTTGTGGAAGATCTTTTCGACATAGGAGTATTTGTTATAATTTCCACTCCTGTATCTGCGCATATCTTTGGAAAATCATGTCATGTATTAGGAAGCAATTAGTCTTTAATATGAACATTCGTGTTTGGCTTTAGTTGAGTATAATCTTTTAGAATAGTTTGAGGTGCACCATGCCAAACAAATTGATAATTGCATGGCCCTCGTTTTTTTTAATCAATATTGAATTGATCCTTAGATTCCGAGGCGCGCCATTTAGCTAAATTTCATGGCCCTCGCAAATTACAAATGTGGAATTACTTTAGGCGCGTTAGTTAATAATAATACCTTCCTAATTATGGGTGCGCATTTATGTGACCCAAATCTTACTCTCGGCGAAATTGAAATACATTAAAGTCACAGGCGTACTGGTTGCGGTGTGACTCGAAAATGTATTTTCGTGACGTCGCAATTATTCTAAAATTAAAAGCGGAACATTAAAAGCACCTAGTTAAAATATATAAAGGAATCAGATAAAAGCAAAAAATTGCCATTGAGCGACCGTGCTAAAACCATGGTATCCGAGAGTGCCTAACACCTTCTCCCGGGTTAACAGAATTCCTTATCCAGGTTTCTAGTTTCGCAGACTGTATTACAGAGTCATAAATTTCCTCAGGTCGGGATTAAACCGGTGACTTGGGACACCATTATTTTCCCAAGTGGCGACTCTGAATAATTAAATAAATCAATCCCGACTGTCCTTTAAGTGGAAAAACTCCTTCCCTGATTATTATCATATCCCTTCTCGGGGTGTAGTATTAAACAGCGGCGCATTTATGACATTTCACGTTTACGTGTAACTTATGTGTGGAAAAAGGAGGTGTGACACTTCCTGTAAAGTTTGGTTGAAAACGGACGTCGTTTGACGTGTTTCGGCCTTAAATTGGAAATTTTGGAAATTATGAAATTTGAAAGAATTCTTGAGTTTTAAGGCTCAATTCATTGATTTTGATGTTATTTTGGAGATTTGATCGCGCGAGCAAGTTCGTATAATGTTTTTAAGTCAGTGTGCATATTTGGTTTGGAGCCCCGAGGGATCGGGTGAACTTTGGATAGGCCACGGGATCAATTTTTCATGTTAGAAAGTTGCTGTCAGCACCTGGTCTGCAGAGTTCGCAAATGCGAACAAATAGTTCGCAAATGCGAACTCCCTAATATTCTGCCTGTGTTAGCAAATACGAACAATAGTTCGCAAATGCGAACTCCCCAATATTCTGCCTGTGTTCGCAAATGCAAACTCCCCAATATTCTGCTTGTGTTCGCAAATGCGAACAATAGTTCTCAAATGCGAACAATAGTTCGCAAATGCGAACTTCTCAGTTTTGTCTTGGCTTCGCGAATGCGAACAAAAGTTCGCAAATGCGAACTTTCCAGCCTTAGATTATTTTTCAAACTCCAGAAATTGGTTGGGGTTCGCAATTGCGAACCCATGTTCGCAAATGCGAACACAGAGACCTGTAAATCACGATTTCCAGCTTCATTCTTCTCATTTCACAACCCAAAAACACCCATTTGCGATTCTTCACGGACTCCCTCTTCTTCAAAACAATTGTAAGTCACTTTTTACTTAAGTCTTTCAATTCCTAACAACATTAAACATGTTTTTCAATAGAAATCAAAGGTTTTCATGGTAGAATTTCTTGTTTTTGGTAGAATATAGGGTTTTCATGAATTGGGTAATTGGACCTCGAATTGAGGTCCGATTTTGAAACAAATCATATACTTGAACTCGTGGGAGAATGGGTAACCGGATTTTGGTCCGAACCCCGAGTTCCGACCATGTGGGCCCAGGGTCGAAATTCACTATTCCGGGCAGAATGTTGTAAAAGTTGAAATTGGCCTTAGGAATTAGTTTGTTGAGTAGTATTGATGATATTAAATCAATTGTGTATAGATACGATTGGATTGGAGCCGAATTTGAAAGGAAAAGGCATTGCCACAGATTGAATTGTTCGTAAAACATTTGAGGTAAGTGTTTGTTCTATCCTAGCTTGTAGGAATAGGAATTTAGTTATGTATAAATATTGTTGATGTAGAGATTATTGGCTAAATGCCGGTAATATATATATTTATAAATTGGGATCGTGTGGCGCGCCGACCACTTATATAATAAGAAATAGGATCGTGTGGCACGCCGACCACTTGTATATTTCAGAAATGGGATCGTGTGGCACGCCGACCACTTATATATTTATGAATTGGGATCGTGTGGCACGCCGACCACTTATATATTTATGAATTGGGATCGTGTGGCGCGCCGACCACTTATATAATAAGAAATGGGATCGTGTGGTACGCCGACCACAAAGTGATTTAAATCTTGGCATTGGCCATAGTCGCCGGTAGCCTATTAATATATTTGGGAGCGGGTGGTACACCTACCACAAGATATAATCTATTGATATATTTGGGAGCGGGTGGTACGCCTACCACAAGATATAATTACTGTGATAGTTGGGAGCGGGTGGTACGCCTACCACGAGATATGAAATGAAAAAGGAATTGAGACATGAAAGTAAGATTTATGCTGTTGACTAGATTATTCTGGATATCACGAGTTATTGACTGTTATTCCTGAGCAGAGTCTTTCCTTATAAATGTTTTGGTACATGTATATATATATTGCAACTGTACAAGTTTATGTGGGTGACTGGCCTTAGTCTCGTCACTTTTTCGCCGGGATAGGCCATGCACTTACCAGCACATGGGGTCGGTTGTGCTGATACTACACTCTGCGCTTTTTTTGCGCAGATACAGGTTACGGACAGCAGCAGCGACAGTTGCGATTGTGGATATTCCGACTACGGAGACTATGAGGTAGCCTTGCAGGCGTCCGCGGGACCCGTTGTCTCTTCTGTCTATGTATTTCATTCTGTTATCTCATGTATTCGAGATAAACAGCTTATATTTTCTTTCAGACCATTGTGTGTATTATTCTTAGAAGTTCGTGAGTATTGTGACACCAGTCTTGGGTAGTGTATCATGTTTGGGGTTTTCTTTATCATATTTGATAAGATTGACTAAGTCTTCCGCTAAGTTTAATTATTCCGTTGTAATTTTTATGTTTTTAAATTTTAAAATCCTAATAAGAATTTGGTAGTTAATGGAGGTGTAATTAATATTTGGCTTGCCTAGCTTCCACTAGTAGGCGCCATCATGACCCCGATGGTGGGAAATCCGGGTCGTGACAAGTTGGTATCAGAGCTCTAGGTTGCATAGGTCTCACAACTCACGAACAACCTTAGTAGAGTTTGAAGGATTGGTACGGAGACGTCTGTATTTGTCCTCCAGAGGCTACAGAGTTAGGAAAATTTTCCCTTTATTCTTTCTAGTCGTGCGACTTGATCTTTCAAATGTTAATTGAACTTCTATTATGTCCTTTCGCAGATGGTGAGGGCACGCGCTTCTTCATCCGCTGACCAGCAGCCCGAGCCCCAGGCAGCTCCCGTGAGGGGCAGGGGCCGAGGCCGTATCAGAGGCCGTGGTAGGGGTAGAGCTCAGCCCCCGGCAGCTACTCCAGAGGTGGAGCGTCATATTGAGATTGACGAGGAGGTTCCAGTCCCAGCAGCTCCAGTGGGCCCAGCTCAGGTCCCAGGAGAGGCTTTATTTACCCCGGACCTTTAGGAGGCTTTGGTCAGAATAACGGGATTTACGGACAGTGTTGCCAGAGCAGGCTTATTATCAGTTTCACCAGTCGCTTCTCAGGCTGGAGGAGGGGCACAGACTCCTATTGCTCGTACTTTGGAGCCAGTAGCTCCTCAGCCTCAGACACCAGTGGTTCAGCCAGCTGTGGCCACTCAGTCAGGTACCACGACTCATGCTGGAGATGGAGCGGCCATGCCTTCTGATTCTTTATGGAGACTTGATCGGTTCTCCAAGCTGTTTACCACTACTTTCAGCGGTGTCACATCAGAGGATCCTCAGGATTTCTTATTCAGCTGCCACGAGATTCTCAAGACTATGGGGATTGAGGAGTCCAATGGGGTTGACTTCTGTACATTCAGGCTTTTAGGATCCGCCAAGACTTGGTGGAGGGATTATTACTTGACTCGGCCAGCAGGGTCTCCATCTCTATCATAGGATCAGTTTGCAGAGCTATTTCTGGAGAAGTTTCTCCCTGCTACTCAGCGGGATGCACTTCGGAGGCAGTTTGAGCGCCTCCATCAGGGCACTATGACGGTCACTCGGTATGAGACGAGATTTGTTGATTTGGCTCGTCATGCAGTGGTGATACTCCCCACAGAGCGGGAGAGGGTCCGCATGTTTATAGATGGGCTTAATCAGCCAATTAGACTTCAGATGGCGATGTGAATGGGGAGTGATATTTCATTTCAGGAGGCAGTTAATGCAGCACGTAGAGTTGAGATGGCTCTTGCTCGGGGAGATGGTTATTCTTCGGACAAGAGTCATTCGGGCAGGTTTAGTGGTTCTTCTTCTGGTGGCATAGAATCTTTTGACAGAGGCCATCCTCCTAGGCCTTATCCGTTAGCTCTTCAGGTTTCTCATGATGCATCAGGTGATCGTAATTCTCAGCCATGCTACTCTGATCAGCAGCCTATCAGTGCACCACCACTTCGCTATTTTCAGTAGCCGAGGGCTTGTTTTACGTGCGGTGATCTTAGGCACACTGCAAAGTATTGCCCTCGAGCTTCTGACAGATCTCATCAGCAGGGTTCTCGTGCCATGATTCAGGCCCCAGTTCCCTCACAGCCTGCCCAGCCGGCTAGAGGCGGAGGTAGAGGACATAGAGGTGGAGGTAGAGGTCATAGAGGTGGAGCTCGGACCGATAGAGGTAGAGACCAGCCAGCAGCTGATCGTCCTAGAGATACTGCTCAGGGTGGTGGGGCACAGCCCCGATGTTATGCACTTCCCGCCAGACCAGAGGCTGAGTCTTCTGATGCCGTCATTACATGTATTATTTTGGTTTGTGATAGAAAGGCATCAGCATTATTTGACCCTGGGTCTACATATTCGTACGTGTCTTCCTATTTTGCACCGTACTTGATTTAGCCTAGTGATCCACTGAGTGTTCATGTTCATGTGTCTACACCAGTAGGCGATTCTATTGTAGTTGATCGAGTTCATTGGTCATGTATTATAGTAATTGAGGGTCTCGAGACCCGTGCTGATTTATTACTCCTAAATATGGTGGACTTTGATATTATACTAGGCATGGACTGGCTATTTCCATATCATGCTATTTTAGATTGCCATGCCAAGACTGTGACTTTAGCTCTGCCGAATTTGCCTTGTATAGAGTGGAAAGGAATTTCAGGTCATACTAGTAGCAATGTTATTTCTTATGTTAAGGCTCAGCGTATGGTTGGAAAGGGATGGTTGGCTTATTTGGCCTATATCCGTGATTCTAGTGCTGAGGTTCCTTCTATTGACTCTGTGCCTGTGGTTCGCGAATTTCCTGAAGTATTTCCTTCAGACTTACCAAGTATGCCGCCCGATAGGGACATTGATTTTTGCATTGATTTGGCTCCAAGCACTCAGCCCATTTCCATTCCCCCATACCGTATGGCTCCGCCAGAGTTAAAAGAATTGAAGGAACAGTTGCGGGATTTACTTGAAAAGGGTTTCATTAGACCCAGTGTTTCGCCGTGGGGTGCACCAGTATTATTTGTAAAGAAGAAAGATGGTTCGATGAGAATGTGCATTGACTATCGACAGTTAAACAAGGTGACTATCAAAAATAAATATCCACTTCCGCGAATTGATGATTTATTTGACCGGCTTCAGGGTGCCAAGGTATTTTCAAAGATAGATTTGAGATCTGACTATCATCAGCTGAAGATTAGGGCATCTGATGTCCCTAAGATAGCGTTCCGCACTCGGTATGGACATTATGAATTTCTGGTCATGTCTTTTGGGTTGACAAATGCTCCAGCAGGCTTTTATGGAATTAATGAATCGGGTGTTCCGGCCTTATTTAGACTTGTTTGTAATAGTCTTCATTGAATACATATTAATATATTCCTGCAGTCAGGAGGAGCATGCACAACATCTCAGAGTGGCCTTGCAGACTCTGAGAGGTAGCCAGCTATATGCAAAATTTTCAAAGTGTGAATTTTGGCTAAGTTTAGTTGCATTCCTGGGTCATATTGTGACGGCAGCAGGTATTCAAGTTGATCCGAAGAAAATTGAGGCAGTCAAGAACTAGCCTAGACCGATATCAGCCACAGATATTCGGAGTTTCTTGGGGTTAGCGGGGTATTATCGCCGATTCGTAGAAGGAGTTTCGTCTATTGCAACCCCACTGACCAGATTGACCCGGAAGGGTGTTCAATTTGAATGGTCCGATGAATGTGAGGCGAGCTTTCAAAAGCTCAAGACAACCTTGACCACAACACCGGTATTGGTTTTACCTACAAGTACGGGACCTTACACTATTTATTGTGATGCTTCCCGTATTGGGCTTGGTGCAGTGTTAATGCAGGATGGCAAGGTTATTGCCTATGCTTCGAGGGAGTTGAAGATTCATGAGAAGAACTATCCAGTGCATGATCTAGAATTGGCGGCGATTATTCACGCATTGAAGATCTGGAGGCATTATTTGTATGGTGTAGCATGTGAAGTATACACCGATCACAAGAGTCTTCAGTATTTGTTTAAGCAGAAAGAGTTGAATTTGAGGCAGAGAAGGTGGCTAAAATTGCTAAAAGATTATGATGTCACCATTTTATATCATTCGGGAAAAGCAAACGTGGTGGCCGACGCTTTGAGTAGGAAGTCAGCCAGTATGCATAGCCTTGCTTATATTCCAGTCAATCAGAGATCACTTGCTTTGGATGTTCAGTCCTTGGCCAACCGATTTGTGAGGTTGGATATTTCTGAGCCTAGTCGAGTACTAGCTTGCACGATCGCTCGCTCTTCATTATTGGAGCGTATCCGCGATCAACAATATAATGATTCTTATTTATGTGACCTTAGAGATAAGGTTCAGCGAGGAGGTGCTAAACAGGTCACCTTAGATGCTGAGGGGATCTTGAGTATGCAAGGGCGCATTTGTGTGCCAAATGTTGATGGGCTTAGAGAATTGATTCTAGAAGAAGCTCACGGTTCGCGGTATTCTATTCATCCAGGTGCAGCAAAAATGTATCAGGATTTGTGGCAGCATTATTGGTGGCATAGAATGAAAAAGGATATTGTGGCATATGTGGGACGGTGTCTTAATTGTCAGTAGGTTAAGTATGAACATCACAGACCTGGCGGTTTATTTCAGAGAATTGAACTTCCTGAATGGAAGTGGGAGCGAATCACGATGGATTTCGTTTCCGGACTTCCGAAGACTCGGAAGAAGTTTGATGCTGTTTGGGTGATTGTTGATAGGCTGACCAAGTCGGCTCATTTTGTTCCTATTGCCACTACCTATTCATCCGAGAGGTTAGCCGAGATTTATATCAGGGAGATCGTTCGCCTTCATGGCGTGCCAATCTCTATTATTTCAGATCGAGGTGCACAGTTTACCTCACATTTCTGGAAGGCAGTTCAACGAGAGTTGGGAACGCAAGTTCAGCTAAGTATAGCCTTTCATCCCAAGACGGATGGTCAGTCCGAGAGGACTATTCAGATATTGGAAGATATGCTTCGGGCGTGTGTTATTGATTTTGGAGGTTCGTGGGATCAATTCCTGCCATTGGCAGAGTTTTCTTATAATAATAGTTATCAATCGAGCATCCAGATGGCTCCTTATCTTGTATGGTAGGCGGTGTCGTTCTCCGGTTGGATGGTTTGAACCGGGAGAAGCTCGGTTATTGGGTACAGATTTAGTTCAGGAGGCCTTAGATAAGGTCAAGATTATTCAAGATAGGCTTCGCACAGCTCAGTCTAGACAAAAGAGCTATGCAGATCGCAAGGTTCGAGATATAGCTTTCATGATTGGGGAGCGAGTATTGCTCCGAGTGTCGCCTATGAAGGGCGTAATGAGACTTGGAAAGAAGGGCAAACTTAGCCCTAGGTTTATTGGGCCATTCGAGATTCTTGATCGTGTAGGAGAAGTGGCATATAAACTTGCCTTGCCACCTAGCTTATCAGCTGTATATCCAGTGTTTCATGTGTCCATGCTTTGAAAATATCACGGCGATCCGTCGCATGTGTTAGATTTCAGCACTGTCCAATTGGACAAACATCTGTCCTACGAAGAGGAGCCGGTAGCTATCCTAGATCGGCAGGTTCGACAATTGAGGTCGAAGAGTTTTCCTTCTGTGCGAGTTCAGTGGAGGGGTCAGCCTCCTGAGGCATCGACCTGGGAGTCCGAGTCTGACATGCGGAGCCGATATCCTCATCTATTCCTTGACTCAGGTACTTCTTTCTTTTGTCCGTTCGAGGACGAACGGTTGTTTTCGAGGTGGAGAATGTGACGACCCAAAGGGTCATCACTTTTTTTATTAATCATTTCGAGCTTCTGAGGTCTTAAAAACCTCATTTATAGTTGCCTCGATTTGCGTGCACAGTTCAGGCACGAAGCTAGAAAATTTTTATGTTGAAATATGTGAAATATGTGAAAAATTTGAGGAATTTTGATATTAATATAGATATGGTTGACTTTGGTCAACAATTTTGATAAACGGACCCGGAACCGTGATTTGACGGTCTCAGAAAATCCGTAGAAAAATATGGAACTTGGGCATATGCCCGGAATTGAAATCTGAGGTCTAGAACCCCGGTAAAAGAATTTTTCTGTTAAATTGTTTTCTGAAAATGTTTAAGGAAAATGAAACTGAAATTTGATTGAAAAGTGGTGATATCGGGCTCGTATTTTGGTTTCGACACCCGGTACAGGTCAAATATATTGGTTAAGCGCTTCCTGTAAAGTTTGGTTGAAAACGGACGTCGTTTGACGTGTTTCGGCCTTAAATTGGAAATTTTGGAAATTATGAAATTTGAAAGAATTCTTGAGTTTTAAGGCTCAATTCATTGATTTTGATGTTATTTTGGCGATTTGATCGCGCGAGCAAGTTCGTATGATGTTTTTAAGTCAGTGTGCATATTTGGTTTGGAGCCCCGAGGGCTCGGGTGAACTTTGGATAGGCCACGAGATCAATTTTTCATGTTAGAAAGTTGCTGTCAGCACTTGGTCTGCAGAGTTCGCAAATGCGAACAATAGTTCGCAAATGCGAACTCCCTAATATTCTGCCTGTGTTCGCAAATGCGAACAATAGTTCGCAAATGCGAACTCCTCAATATTCTGCCTGTGTTCGCAAATGCGAACAATAGTTCGCAAATGCGAACTCCCCAATGTTCTGCCTGTGTTCGCAAATGCGAACAATAGTTCGCAAATGTGAACTCCCCAATATTCTGCCTGTGTTCGCAAATGCGAACAATAGTTCGCAAATGCGAACTTCCCAGTTTTGTCTTGGCTTCGCAAATGCGAATAAAAGTTCGCAAACTTGAACTTTCCTGCCTTAGATTATTTTTCAAACTCCAGAAATTGGTCGGGGTTCGCAATTGCGAACCCATGTTCGCAAATGCGAACACAGAGACCTGTAAATCACGATTTCCAGCTTCATTCTTCACATTTCACAACCCAAAAACACTCATTTGCGATTCTTCATGGACTCCCTCTTCTTCAAAACAATTGTAAGTCACTTTTTACTTAAGTCTTTCAATTCCTAACAACATTAAACATGTTTTTCAATAGAAATTAAAGGTTTTCATGGTAGAATTTCTTGTTTTTGGTAGAATATAGGGTTTTCATAAATTGGGTAATTGGACCTCGAATTGAGGTTCGATTTTGAAACAAATCATATACTTGAACTCGTGAGAGAATGGGTAACCGGATTTTGGTCCGAACCCCGAGTTCCAACCATGTGGGCCCAGGGTCGAAATTCACTATTCTGGGCAAAATGTTGTAAAAGTTGAAATTGGCCTAAGGAATTAGTTTGTTGAGTAGTATTAATGATATTAAATCAATTGTGTATAGATACGATTGGATTGGAGCCGAATTTGAAAGGAAAATGCATTGCCACAGATTGAATTATTCGTAAAACATTTGAGGTAAGTGTTTGTTCTATCCTAGCTTGTAGGAATAGGAATTTAGTTATGTATAAATATTGTTGATGTAGAGATTATTGGCTAAATGCCGGTAATATATATAATTATAAATTGGGATCGTGTGGCGCGCCGACCACTTATATAATAAGAAATGGGATCGTGTGGCACGCCGACCACTTATATATTTAAGAAATGGGATCGTGTGGCACGCCGATCACTTATATATTTATGAATTGGGAACGTGTGGCGCGCCGACCACTTATATAATAAGAAATGGGATCGTGTGGTACGCCGACCACAAAGTGATTTAAATCTTGGCATTGGTCATAGTCGCCGGTAGCCTATTGAAATATTTGGGAGCGGGTGGTACGCCTACCACAAGATATAATCTATTGATATATTTGGGAGCGGGTGGTACGCCTACCATAAGATATAATTACTGTGATAGTTGGGAGCGTGTGGTGCGCCTACCACGAGATATGAAATGAAAAAGGAATTGAGACATGAAAGTAAGATTTATGCTGTTGACTAGATTATTCTAGATATCACAGGTTATTGACTGTTATTCCTGAGCAGAGTCTTTCCTTATAAATGTTTTGGTACATGTATATATATATATATTGCAACTGTACAGGTTTATGTGGGTGACTGGCCTTAGTCTCGTCACTTTTTCGCCGGGATAGGCCAGGCACTTACCAGCACATGGGATCGGTTGTGCTGATACTACACTCGCTCTTTTTGCGCAGATACAGGTTACGGACAGCAGCAGCGACGGTAGCGATTGTGGATATTCCGACTACGGAGACTACGAGGTAGCCTTGCAGGCGTCCGCAGGACCCGTTGTCTCTTCTGTCTATGTATTTCATTCTGTTATCTCATGTATTCGAGATAAACAACTTATATTTTCTTTCAGACCATTGTGTGTATTATTCTTAGAAGTTCGTGAGTATTGTGACACCAGTCTTGGGTAGTGTATCATGTTTGGGGTTTTCTTTATCATATTTGATAAGATTGACTAAGTCTTCCGCTAAGTTTAATTATTCCGTTGTAATTTATATGTTTTTAAATTTTAAAATCCTAATAAGAATTTGGTAATTAATGGAGGTGTAATTAATATTTGGCTTGCCTAGCTTCCATTAGTAGGCGCCATCATGACCCCGATGGTGGGAAATCCGGGTCGTGACAGGCGTTGAGTCCGATCCATACATGTATATGCATATGCACACATAACACTCGAACCCTGAAAGCCTCCTCAAATCACTCCTTTTGCCCTCACATATGGCCCTGAGCCCCAACCAGTCCAAGAATAGTCAAAAAGCCCCTCGGGCATCAGTAAAAAGAAGTAATACTCAGCTGAAATGATAGTTCAAATATCATTTAAAACTCCAAGTTTGAGAAAAATACAGGTGAGTTCAAAACAGTGTAAATCACACGGACTGAGTTCAAATCATATTTCAAATAGTGAGGGAAACAGTGATGACAGTTCATGTAATAAAAAGTTCAAACAGTCGGCAATAAGCCTCAACTATGGCAATGAGCCCAAACCATAATGATAACAACAAATTGTTTGCAAATACGCGGTAAAAACCAACAACCGGGACGGGCCAAGTCACGATCCCCAACGGTGCTCTATCCCACGCTCAGGTCCAGCGTGCAAGTCACCT
>JASVEL010008788.1:0-31071 GCA_032618575.1 Nicotiana noctiflora | reverse complement strand
AATCAGTCGAACTCGCGGTCTAGAATGGCCACCCCCCTCCTCGTAAGATAGATCATTGTCCAATTGGACAAGATCGAAGTCTAACACATGTGTGGGATCGCCGTGGTATCTCCGAAGCATAGATACGTGAAAAACTCGATGCACGGCTGATAAGCTAGGCGGCAAAGCTAATCCGTAAGCCACCCCTCCCACTCTGTCTAGAATCTCAAATGGACCAATATACCTAGGGCCGAGCTTGCCCTTCTTCCCGAACCTCATCACGCCCTTCATAGGTAACACTCGGAGCAATACTCGCTCCCCAATCATGAAAGTTATATCTCGAACCTTGCGATCTCCATAGCTCTTTTGTCTAGACTGAGCTGTGCGAAGCCTATCTTGAATAATCTTGACCTTATCTAAGGCCTCCTGGAATAAATCTGTACCGAATATCCGAGTTTCTCCCGGTTCAAACCATCCAACCGGAGAACGACACCGCCTACCATAAAACGCTTCATGAGGAGCCATCTGGATGCTCGATTGATAACTATTATTATAAGCAAACTCCGCCAAAGGCAGGAATTGATCACATCAGCATCTAAGGTGACCTGATTAGCACCTCCTCGTTGAACCGTGTCTCTAAGGTCACATAAATAGGAATCATTATATTGTTGATCGCGGATACGCTCCAATAATGAAGAGCGAGCGATCGCACAAGCTAGTGCTCGACTAGGCTCAGAAATATCCAACCTCACAAATCGATTGGCCAAGGACTGAACATCCAAAGCAATTGGCCTCTCATTGACTGGAATATAAACAAGACTGCCCATACTGGCTGACTTCCTACTCAAAGCGTCAGCCACCACGTTTGCTTTTTCCCCGATGATATAAAAAGGTGACATCATAATCTTTCCGCAATACCAACCACCTTCTCTGCCTCAAATTCAACTCTTTTGTTTAAACAAATACTGAAGACTCTTATGATCGGTGTATACTTCACATACTACACCATACAAATAATGCCTCTAGATCTTCAATACGTGAATAATCGCCGCAAATTCTAGATCATGCACTGGGTAATTCTTTTCATGCATCTTCAACTGCCTCGAAGCATAGGCAATAACCTTGCCATCCTGCATTAACACTGCACCAAGCCCAATACGGGAAGCATCACAATAATCAGCATAAGGTCCCGTACCTGTGGGTAAAATCAATACCGGTTCTGTGGTCAAGGCTGTCTTGAGCTTTTTAAAGCTCGCCTCACATTCATCTGACCATTCAAATTGAACACCTTTCTGTGTCAATCTGGTCAGTAGGGTTGCAATAGATGAAAACCCCTCCACGAATCGCCGATAATAACCCGCTAATCCCAAGAAACTCCAAATCTCTGTGGCTGATATCGGTCTAGGCCAGTTCTTGACTGCCTCAATATTCTTCGAATCAACCTGAATACCTGCTGCCGTCACAATATGACCCAGGAATGCAACTGAACTTAGCCAAAATTCACACTTCGAAATTTTTGCATATAGTTGGCTATCTTTCGGAGTCTGCAAAGTCACTCTGAGATGTTGTGCATGCTCCTCA
This sequence comes from Nicotiana noctiflora, assembly GCA_032618575.1. Taxonomy (NCBI): domain Eukaryota; kingdom Viridiplantae; phylum Streptophyta; class Magnoliopsida; order Solanales; family Solanaceae; genus Nicotiana; species Nicotiana noctiflora. The sequence continues at coordinate 29,511 of JASVEL010008788.1, read as the reverse complement.
TGACTGCAGGAGTATGTCAATATGGAAACAATGAAGACTACAACGAACAAGTCTAAATAAGGCACGAACACACTCATGTGTATGCACATATCCATGACTCTGAAGTCTGGCCATAAGAGTTATTCTTAAATTACAACATTGTCAATTAACCCTGTTATCAAATACCTTATTCTACAAATCCCACTTTACTCATAATGAGGTATGGTGACCTCGTGATTATTTTCCCGAATTAATGCGTCATATTTATCCTTACCTGGGTGCTCGTCTCAAAGGCTAAGCTCAACGGTTTCAAAATAGAAATGGCTAAATATGAATAGAAACTATACAAGAATTGTCAAATAATCCTAACGGACATGACTCTTATTTACGAATGCGATACGAAAGTATTAATTCATAAAAGAAGAATTTTAAACACATAAACTCTTACTACCATGACCCAGTCCTCATATGATATCCACCGCAGCTTGAAGCTCGGCTTAGAAATATTTCACATTATGCCAAAAATTGGAGGATCTCATCCTCAACTCTGAATCACAGTGCTTGCACATCATATAATCTGAAATTTTTCATTTCCTTTCTTTCTTCCTTTCAATAATTGTCCGTCAAAGATAATCACGACATAAAATGAACCCTCATACCGATAGGGCACACAATTAACGATTAAAATTAGTTATTCCGAGAATTATATCAAAACATACTGTAATAAGTAATATAAAGTCACTCTTAGTCTCATGGATATTTAGTGACTAACACCTAATAATAGGGATGTCTATCCTCATGTAATATCTCAACGGGAGTATTTCCCTAAGTAGTATGATTACGATGCTCGCTCATGAATGGAGCATGTTAAACAGACTCGCCTAAATTTTCTTTCAAAAACCAAATCAAATTAAGGGAAAATTATTCTGTTTATAACAATCTGAATTATACACGTGATGACACCATCTGGTGTAATGACCTCCCTCATACCATAAAAAAGTATATCAATGGTTGGGTCTCCACCTCTAGGATTTTCACCTCCACCTCTAACATCCTGACCTATACATCTGGCTGGCCATGTAGGATAAATATTAACTGCAATGGAGCGTGTAGCCTGAGTGCTTTCCTAAAATTATATTTCTCCAAAATTCCACATTCACAGCAATTCCTTTAAGGCTCAGTTAACTTGTTGTTCATGACAATATATATTCGGACACGGTCATTGTGACCTGGTACAACCGTTCAGATCGCATATACTACATATTGCAGAGAATCTCGGGGTGACGTCTTCATAACATTTTCTAAAAATAGAGTTTAGTAGATAGCGTTGCTGTAAGACCCCGTAAAATATTTGTGCATAAAACATAGTAGCTATGGTGTCATGGTCCGAATAATGTAGTGATTTAAGTTTCAAAAATGTAGAGAATTAATTTTTCCGAAAAGTGTCCAATATGCGGTCAAGAATGCGATCGCAAACCTGACATGCTGACCGCATTCTTGCCGCAAAACGTTCCAGAGAGTTGCCCAAAATCGTGTTGAAAAGTGCGGTCGATATGCGATCGCATGTCAAATCTGCGGTGCACTTTGCGACCGTAGAATCAACATGCGGTCCGCATAGTGACCGCATTCCTTAACAGAACCTGTGTAAAATTGGGGGCACTTCTGCGGTCACTATGCGGACCGCATGTTGATTCTGCGGTCGCATAGTGCACCGCATAATTGACCCCGACCCATATTTTTGTAACATTTTGACCCGATCTCTTCTTTAATATAACACACTTCTTCTTCATTTTATCATATCATCTTACCAAAATTAGAGAGAGAAGAGAGGGTTTTTAGAGAGAGAAATCTTTCATCTTCAAAGATTGTTCCAACCATCTTAATTCCAAGGGATCTTAGGGCAAGGATTCAACTTCCCCAATCTTTTCAAGGTAAAAACCCTAACTATTTTCTTTGATTTTCAGTTTTAATTGGGTAAATAGAGGTTTGCATATAATAGCTTTTAAAAATAGAATTTTTACGCTCATGCATGATTATTGAACTTGATTTTTAGTAAAAAGAAGTGAGTAGAAGTAAGAGTCTTCACGAACAAGGTTGACAAGAGTAAGATAGCGTGGGTAAGCATAAAGTAGGAAGTTAACGGAAGAAAACTCATCACCAGGTATGTATGGCTAATTTTGATTCTTGTAAAATCGCCCAAATGTGTGCGAATTGTTTTGGCATGTGTCAAATTGAGAAATTTTACGTAATTCTTTGATTTCCGTGTTGAGCATTTGATTGATGTTGAACTACGTGTGGTGTGGTATGAAATATGAATTGAAAGATAAAAAGGTAATCGAGATTGGTAAAGAATTGGGAACAACCATTGTGATGGCATATTTGGCTTATTGTGGAAGGGATTTGAAACACCTTAATTGTGGTAAATTGTTGAACATGATTATGTGGGTATTTTCGATTTTGGAATACTTGTAACTTGGTTTTGATATTGGCTTGAGAAGAAATTGAGAACATGAACCAATGTGTAAGTTGCTTATTTGAACTTGTTGAAATTGTGTGTAGTACCTTATCTCCTGTTTGAAATTGTTGTGTTTTCAACTGTAAGGCGGGGTCGTGTTGCGCGCCGCAACGTGGGGAAATAAGGTGTGGGTTGGGGTGATAAGGGTGGCCGAGGTAATAAGGGTGGTCGGGGGCAATAAGGATGGAAAGCGATCGAAATCGCTATTGAAAATTGATACAAAAATCAATAATGTGAAATTGTGAAAGGAGACAGCAGGAGAGTTTGCAACCTGTGGGGCACCGATTGCCCCTTTGTTTGACTACTTGTGCTTTACGTGATTGATTGGTTATTGTTAAATTGGTTGATCGTAGAAAGTGCTTTGTGTGAGAATTATTTGAAATGAGGAAAATGTGGAAACATGGTTGGCTGGCTTAATTAATTGTTGATGTAATTTAATGGCTTGAGTTTACTTGGGACAAAGTTTGTCCATACATACCAGTACAATTCAAGTGTACTGACGTCCCTTTTGCCGTGGGCGCTACATTCGTGTCATGATTGTAGGTGGATCAGTAGCAGGCACTTCAGCTCATCGGCAGTAGTATCCTTCTCCTTCCACTGCCCGTTTGGTGAGCCCCTTTCTTCCTCGGGGCCTTGTGTGGTTCATGCCACTCGGTTTAGATTTCATTTTGGTTTTGTAAGGTATAGCCGGAGCCTTGTTACCGACAAGTATTGTATTTCCCTTTTTGTATCCTAGAGGCTCCATAGACATGTAAACTGTGGGATTGTGGCCTATGTATATGTATGGGCGTTGTAAATATAAATTATGAACTTGTTAGTGAATCAATCACATGGTTATGTTTATGCATTATGAAATCAGTCATTATTGGTAAAATATTTGGTTAATGAGAAACAATCAACACGGCGTTAACGCGTGGGAATGAAAGGCACCCAGGTCCGCTTGACTGGGGCAACCCGGTCAGGCGCCGGTCATGTTCCTCGATTTGGGGCGTGACAAACTTGGTATCAAAGCCTATGGTTTTTAAAGTGTCCTAGGATGTCTCGGAGCCATGTCTAGTAGTGCCCTTCTTATAGGTGTGTTGTCGACCACATCATATAAGTAGGGGGCTACACGGGCATTTAGGAATTTACCTATTTCTTTGATTAATCTATATCGTGCGGTAAAGTGCAATGAGGAAATATCTATGTCTAATTCGCGCCTTGTTCCCAAATTTTCAGAATATGGCACCCAAGAAGAAGGCTAGACTCGGCCTTAGGGCCAATGCCGGCCCAAGTGCAGCTGTTAATCATGTACCCGATGCCGTGGGAGAGAATGACCCACCAGTCCCGAATTTGCCTGGCCCATCTGTTCAAAACCCAAGTGTCCCTATTCCAGCTGCGGCAGAGGATGCCACTATTCCTCTTGCCAGTGTTCCTGACTCAAATACAGTTCCCGCTTCGGGGCTCTGGTATTTCTAATGAAGATCTTAGGGGAGCCATCCATATGTTAACACAGTTAGTGGCCGCCCAGGCCCAGAGATCCCATGATGCCCCTACATCCTCTAGCGGACAGGGAGATTCCTTTGGCTCCAGAGTCCACCAGTTCTTGCGGTTGGCCCCTCCAGAATTTTCAGGCACCGATCCAGAGGCTGACCCACAAGAATTCCTTGATGAGATATACAAGACCCTCAGAGTGATGAAGGCTACAGATATAGAGGGGGTAGAGTTGGCCTCTTACAGGCTGAAGGGAGCGGCACGTTCATGGTTCGAGATGTGGGAGGATTCCCGTGAAGGAGGTGAGCCCTCCGGCCAGATGGGATGAGTTCGTGGATGCATTTATGGACCACTTCTTACCTGCTGAGGCAATGGCAGCCCGCGCCACCGAGTTCGAGGTCCTCAAGCAGGGCAGTATGAGTGTTTGGGAGTATCACATGGAGTTCGTAAGATTGTCCAAGTATGCTCCTCATTTAGTGTCGACCATGGATGCCCGGGTTCGACGGTTTGTTCAGGGTCTTAGCCCTTTGGTAGTGAATGAGGCCACCACAACAGGTTTGCACTCAGACATGAACTATGTGAGGATTATGGGGTCTCAGTCCATAGAGGCTAGGAAGTTGAAGATTCGTGCGGAAAGTGAGAGCAGCAGCAGGGCTCGGTCAATGGGTCATTCAGGGAGACCACTTCTAGGGAGAGGGTCATCAGGGCCATCCCAGTCATATGCTCAGTCCTCAGCGAGTGCACCACCATCTGTGCACAATCATCAGCAGGGCAGTCATTCGAGACCAGGTTCAGACTGCTTGAGGTCTCGCCAGTCTGGTCGTCCTGGAGTGAGGTCCCAGCATCAGGGGAGACCTACATGCTCCAAGTGTAGGAGATTCCATACAGAGACTTGCTACCTAGATATCCCGATATGCTTCAGGTGCGGGGTGAGAGGTCACATACGATGGGACTGCCGTGCACCCAGTCAGGGTATAGGTAGGGGGTCTGCTCAATCGTCTGGTTTTTTGGCTGCTACATCATCAGCGCATCCTCCAGCTCCAGCAGGGCTTGGTGCAGCTAGGGGTGAAGCTCATGGTAGGGGTGGACCTAGCCGATTCTATGCATTGAGTGACCGCCAGAATGTCGAGGCTTCTCCAGATGTTGTTACAGGTATCCTGTCCGTTCAAACTATTGATTGCTATGCCCTTATTGATCCAGGGTCCTCCTTGTCTTATGTTACTCCATTCATTGCTTCAAGCTTTGGGATAGAACCCGAACAGCTTCATGAGCCGTTCTCTGTGTCGACTCCTATTGGTGATTCTATTACAACCTCACGAGTCTATAGGAATTGTGTTGTTATGGTGGGTGGTCGTGATACCACAGCCAATCTTATTGAGCTTGGGATGGTAGATTTTGATGTAATTATGGGGATGGATTGGCTCTATTCGTGCTTTGCCAAGCTTGACCGTCGGACGAGAGTTATGAGGCTCGAGTTCCCTAACGAGCCAGTCATTGAATGGAGAGGAAATGGTGTGGTGCCAAGGGGTAGGTTTATTTCCTACCTTAAGGCTTCGAAGATGATTAAGAAAGGGTGTATCTATCACCTGGTTCGGGTAACGGACACCACCTCAGATGTGCCTACCCTCGAGTCCGTGCCAATTGTGAATGAATTTCCTGAAGTGTTTCCATATGAGCTTCCAGGCATCCCGCCGGATAGGGAGATTGATTTCGGGATCGATGTAATGCCAGATACTCAGCCAATATCCATTCCACCATACAGAATGGCGCCAGCAGAGTTAAGGGAGTTAAAGGAGCAACTGAGGGATTTATTAGAGAAAGGGTTCATACGACCGAGTGTGTCGCCGTGGGGTGCTCCGGTTCTCTTTGTCAGAAAGAAGGATGGGTCACTTCGAATGTGTATTGATTATCGGCAGCTTAACAAAGTCACCATTAAGAATAAATATCAATTGGCTCGAGTGGATGATCTGTTTGACCAATTGCAGGGAGCGAGGTTCTTCTCAAAGATTGATTTACGGTCTGGGTACCACCAGTTGAAAATCAGGGAGCAGGATATTCCTAAAACCGCCTTTAGAACTCGTTATGGTCACTTTGAGTTTTTGGTCATGTCTTTTGGGCTAACCAATGCCCAAGCAGCTTTCATGGACCTTATGAATCGGGTTTTCAAGCCATTCCTAGATTCCTTTGTGATTGTATTCATTGACGATATTCTCATCTACTCTCGGAGCAGGGAAGATCATGCCGTTCACCTCAGAGCAGCGTTGCAGACCCTTCTTCAGCATCAATTGTATGCCAAGTTCTCAAAATGTGAGTTTTGGTTGGAGTCCGTAGCTTTTCTAGGGCATGTTATTTCCAGTGAGGAAATTATGGTGGATCCTCAGAAGATTGCGGCAGTGAAAGATTGGCCTAGACCCACGACCCCAACAGAGATTCGCAGCTTTTTGGGTCTGGCAGGGTACTATCGGAGGTTTGTAGAGGGATTCTCAACCCTCGCCTCCCCATTGACTAAATTGACGCAGAAGCAGTTAAGTTCCAGTGGTCCGAAGCATGTGAGAAAAGTTTCCAAGAATTGAAGTCAAGATTGACCTCGGCACCAGTATTGGCCTTGCCAGAAGGCACAGAGGGATTTGTAGTCTATTGTGATGCCTCCAGGGTCGGTTTGGGATGTGTATTGATGCAGCACGGAAAGGTTATAGCTTATGCTTCCAGGGCAACTCAAGAACCATGAGAAGAATTATCCGACGCATGATTTGGAACTTGCAGCTGTTGTGTTTGCCTTGAAAATATGGCGACACTATCTTTATGGGGTTCATGTAGATGTGTTTTCGGACCACAAGAGCCTCCAGTATTTGTTCAAGCAGAAAGAGCTGAATCTGAGACAGCGGCGGTGGTTAGAACTACTCAAGGACTATGATATGGACATATTGTACCATCCAGGGAAGGCAAATGTGGTAGCCGACGCTCTTAGTCGAAAATCCATGGGTAGTTTGGCTCATTTGGGTGTGGATCAGAGACCTCTGGCTCGAGAGGTTTACCAATTAGCCAGTTTAGGGGTTCGTATCTCTGCGTCAGACGAGGGGAAAATTTTGGTGCATAATGGAGCAGAATCATCGTTGGTCGCGAAAATCAAGGAAAAACAGTTCATGGATCCAGCATTGGTTTGGGTGAAGGAAGCAGTCATGAATGACAAGACCTCAGCATTTGTAATCAGCAGCGAAGATGGTGTATTGCGGTGTCAAGATAGGCTATGTGTTCCGGATGTGGACGAGCTTCGAGAAAGGGTAATGGCAGAGGCTCATATTTCTAGGTATTCGGTACACCCAGGTTCCACGAAAATGTATCATGACCTTAAGGAGATTTATTGGTGGAACGGTATGAAAAGGAATGTGGCAAACTTTGTAGCTAAATGTCCGAACTGTCAACAAGTGAAGGCCGACCATCAACGGCTCGGTGGATTAACTTAGCTTATAGAAATACCAAGGTGGAAATGGGAGATGATCAATATGGATTTCGTGGTGGGGTTACCTCGCACTCAGCGTAAGTTCAATTCAGTATGGGTGATAGTAGATCGACTCACCAAATCAGCTCACTTCCCGCCTCTCAAGTCCACTGATACTGCGGAGCAATATGCAAGATTGTACATCAAAGAGATAGTAAGGCTTCATGGCACTCCACTTTCTATCATCTTAGATCGCGGGGCTCAGTTCACAGCTAACTTTTGGAAGAAGTTTCAGCAAGGTTTGGGAACTCAGGTGAATCTCAGCACAGCTTTCCATCCACAGACCGACGGTCAGGCCGAGCGGACCATTCAGACGCTTGAAGATATGTTACGGGCTTGTGTCCTAGATTTTAAAGATAATTGGGATGAACACTTGCCACTGATAGAATTTGCTTACAATAATAGCTATCATGCTAGCATTCAGATGGCCCCATTTGAGGCATTGTACGGGAGAAAATGTAGATCGCCAATCGGGTGGTTTGAGGTAGGTGAAGCGGAATTGCTAGGGCCAGATATGGTGTACGAAGCTATGGAAAAGGTCAAGGTTATTCAGGAGAGAATGAAAACAGCACAGAGTCGTCAAAAGTCCTATGCGGACGTTCGTCGAAGGGATCTGGAGTTTCAAGTCGATGATTGGGTGTTCTTGAGGGTATCTCCTATGAAGGGAGTCATGCGATTCGGAAAGAAAGGGAAATATAGTCCTAGGTATGTCGGGCCATATCGAATCGTTCAAAGGATTGGTCAAGTTGCTTATAGGCTAGAGTTGCCTCCCGAGATGTCATCAGTGCATCCGGTATTCCATGTGTCCATGTTGAAGAAAGTGATTGGAGATCCATCCACCATCATGCCAGTCGAAGTTATAGAGGTTAATGAAGATTTGTCATATGAAGAAGTTCCAGTTGCCATTCTTGATAGGCAAGTCCGTAAGTTGAGAAATAAGGAAGTTGCCTCTGGTTAAAGTATTGTGGCGAAGTCAACAAGTTGAGGAGGCCACATGGGAAGCGGAAAAAGATATGAAGGAAAAGTACCCCCATTTGTTTGATCAAACCTAGAAGAAATTAGGTAACCTTTCTACTCCTAGTAACTGCCATCTTGTCTAAGTCGTTTCTCTCTTAGTATTAGTAAAGTCTCCTTCATTTTGTAATGAGTTAAATGTGTTGTTGCCCTGGGTCACTTGAACTTTTCTTGATAAATGAAAACCTTATAAAGATTTACGTGTTTAATAAACAACTAATAGTAAGTATAGATTGGTAATGGGTTGTTAAGTGTACATGGTGTGTTAAATTGGGTAAATAAGGTAAGAATTCATTGAAGTGACTAGTTTATGTGCAATTGTAACAATGTGATAGAATATGTGCATTCGTTGAGGTAAGAAAGTGTATACCAGTTGTGGAAAGTGTTGTAGTTGTATATTGTTGTTTGGTAATGTGTTTCGGGGGCCCTCTGACAGGTGGATATGTCCATAATACAAAGGAAACTCCGGCGAAATTTTTCTAAAATATAAGAGTTAGTCAAAATTTTGATGGTTGCATATCATGTCTTTCAAAACCAACTCATTTATTTCAAAATCCTCATTCGAGGACGAATGATCTTAAGGGGGGAGGATGTAAGACCCCGTAAAATATTTGTGCATAAAACATAGTAGCTATGGTGTCATGGTCCGAATAATGTGTTAGGAATGCGTAGAATTCTTCGCGGCGAGCTTGCGAGCCGCGGTTCGGACCCTTGGTAGTGATTTAAGTTTCAAAAATGTAGAGAATTAATTTTTCCGAAAAGTGTCCAATATGCGGTCAAGAATGCGATCGCAAACCTGACATGCAGACCGCATTCTTGCCGCAAAACGTTCCAGTGAGTTGCCCAAAATTGTGTCAAAAGTGCGGTCGATATGCGATCGCATGTCAAATCTGCGGTGCACTTTGCGACCACAGAATCAACATGTGGTCCGCATAGTGACCGCATTCCTTAACAGAACCTGTGTAAAATTTGGGGCAATTCTGTGGTCACTATGCGGACCGCATGTTGATTCTGCGGTCGCATAGTGCACCGCATAATTGACCCCGGCCCACATTTTTGTAACATTTTGACCCGATCTCTTCTTTAATATAACACACTTCTTCTTCATTTTATCATATCATCTTACCAAAATTAGAGAGAGAAGAGAGGGTTTTTAGAGAGAGAAATCTTTCATCTTCAAAGATTGTTCAACCCATCTTAATTCCAAGGGATCTTAGGGCAAGGATTCAACTTCCCCAATCTTTTCAAGGTAAAAACCCTAACTATTTTCTTTGATTTTCAGTTTTAATTGGGTAAAGAGAGGTTTGCATATAATAGCTTTTAAAAATAGAATTTTTACGCTCATGCATGATTATTGAACTTGATTTTTAGTAAAAATAAGTGAGTAGAAGTAAGAGTCTTCAAGAACAAGGTTGGCAAGAGTAAGATAGCGTGGGTAAGCATAAAGTAGGAAGTTAACGGAAGAAAACTCATCACCGGTATGTATGGCTAATTTTGATTCTTGTAAAATCGCCCAAATGTGTGCGAATTGTTTTGGCATGTGTCAAATTGAGAAATTTTACGTAATTCTTTGATTTCCGTGTTGAGCATTTGATTGATGTTGAACTACGTGTGGTGTGGTATGAAATATGAATTGAAAGATAAAAAGGTAATCGAGATTGGTAAAGAATTGGGAACAACCATTGTGATGGCATATTTGGCTTATTGTGGAAGGGATTTGAAACACCTTAATTATGGTAAATTGTTAAACATGATTATGTGGGTATTTTCGATTTTGGAATACTTGTAACTTGGTTTTGATATTGGCTTGAGAAGAAATTGAGAACATGAACCAATGTGTAAGTTGCTTATTTGAACTTGTTGAAATTGTGTGTAGTACCTTATCTCCTGTTTGAAATTGTTGTGTTTTCAACTGTAAGGCGGGGTCGTGTTGCGCGCCGCAACGTGGGGAAATAAGGTGTGGGTTGGGGTGATAAGGGTGGCCGAGGTAATAAGGGTGGTCAGGGGCAATAAGGATGGAAAGCGATCGAAATCGCTATTGAAAATTGATACAAAAATCAATAATGTGAAATTGTGAAAGGAGACAGCAGGAGAGTTTGCAACCTGTGGGGCACTGATTGCCCCTTTGTTTGACTATTTGTGCTTTACGTGATTGATTGGTTATTGTTAAATTGGTTGATCGTAGAAAGTGCTTTGTGTGAGAATTATTTGAAATGAGGAAAATGTGGTAACATGGTTGGCTGGCTTAATTAATTGTTGATGTAATTTAATGGCTTGAGTTTACTTGGGACAAAGTTTGTCCATACATACCAGTACAATTCAAGTGTACTGACGTCCCTTTTGCCGTGGGCGCTACATTCGTGTCATGATTGTAGGTGGATCAGTAGCAGGCACTTCAGCTCATCGGCAGTAGTATCCTTCTCCTTCCACTGCCCGTTTTGGTGATCCCCTTTCTTCCTCGGGGCCTTGTGTGGTTCATGCCACTCGGTTTAGATTTCATTTTGGTTTTGTAAGGTATAGCCGGAGCCTTGTTACCGGCAAGTATTGTATTTCCCTTTTTGTATCCTAGAGGCTCCATAGAACATGTAAACCGTGGGATTGTGGCCTATGTATATGTATGGGGCGTTGTAAATATAAATTATGAACTTGTTAGTGAATCAATCACATGGTTATGTTTATGCATTATGAAATCAGTCATTATTGGTAAAATATTTGGTTAATGAGAAACAATCAACACGGGGTTAACGCGTGGGAATGAAAGGCACCCAGGTCCGCTTGACTGGGGCAACCCGGTCAGGCGCCGGTCATGTTCCTCGATTTGGGGCGTCACAGTTGCATTGGCCGGCTTGCCCTCTTGGTAATCTTGTCACAAACATTGATGGCCAATTTCCTCTTTTGCTATGTTGGCTTAACACTGCTGAGCTACCCCGTTTACTCACAAACTCTTCGTTATTCTCTGGGGCGATTTCTTACCCCATGAAAGGAACCAACCTTAAATATGTATAAATTATTTATAGGACCTTTCTATACCATATATATACAGTCCAATAACTCACCATATTTGTCCTTCACAACTCCAACACATCGACCGGACGTCAAGGTCCGTTGAAACCCAACACGATTTATTAGGTGATCTCCCGATATAATTGCGTCTTCCGTTGGGACCATAACTTGTGTGGTAAATACATTATCTTCCCACTACTTCTGTGTGCCTTCCGTAGCACAGTAAAATCAACTCCTCGCATTCGACTATTCCCACGTTCTGTAATTCCTCATAAGAACTGTCAAGCACAATCTCGTGGGTTCTCAAAAGATGCACCGCTGAAGGTGGCAGCGAAGACTTTGGTGAAACCTATCTGTCCTCCGTAAAACTTTTGAAGGCATAGTTGATCTATCACCAGCCCGTGCCATTGTTCGGCTGGATAAGCAGTACGTGACTACGCCATTCGTGGAAGACAAGAGTGGAAATTTAACTTAACACTTTGAAGAACAAATTCGCACGATAAGAAAGAACAAATGAGAGACTCTTTCCTAACTCAATAGACTCTGGAGGACAAGTACAGACGTCTCCGTACCTACCTCCCAAACTCTACTAAGCTTGTTCGTGAGTGGTGAGACCTATGTAACCTGGAGCTCTGATACTAACTTGTCACGACCCGGATTTTCCCCCAACATCGGGATCGTGATGGCGCCTACTCGTGGTAGCTAGGCAAGCCATTGTATTCATACTATCATGTTTTTAACACAATTTTAATTAAATAAATGCGGAATACTTTATCGAAATAGAAATAACTAATTACAAGATGAAAATCATACTGAAATCCTCTACCCAAGACGTGGAGTCACCAACTCACGAACTACTACCGAATACTACACATAAGAGTTTGAAAGAAATATAACATAATTCTGTTTGTCTCGGAACAAAGAGACTACAGCTAGTAACATAAGTAAAGAGAGAGACGCCGGGCTTGCGGACGTCCGCAAGCTACCTCGGTCTCAAATGTGATAAACTTCCACGCAATCGATTTACTGCTGTTGCTCCTGATCGTAACCTGGACCTGTGCAAAAACGCATAGAAGTGTAGTATCAGCACAACCGACCCCATGTGCTTGTAAGTGCCTGGCCTATCCCGGCGAAGTAGTGACAAGCCTAAGACCAGACACCCACATAAACCTGTGCAGTTGCAATATATATATATATATATATGTACATAAACATTTATAAGGAAATACTCTGCTCTGCAATAACAGCCAATAACTCATAATATCCAGATTAATCTAATCAACATAATTAAGTCTTACTTTCGTGTCTCAATTCTTTACTTTTCTTTTCTTATCTCGTGGTAGGCGTACCACCGGCTCCCAAATATATCAATAGGCTACCGGCAACTATGGCCAATGCCAAGATTCAAATCACTTTGTGGTCGGCGTGCCACACGATCCCAATTCTTTAATATATATATTACCACAATTAACAAGAATTAACCAAGTAATAACACAATAAGGAATATCTCAAAAGAACTCAACAATTAACAACGGTTAATAAGTTCACAAGGAAAACAAAGTATAATGGAAACACAAGTAATATCAAGTCAAGGAATAGCAAATAGTTGCACGGCATCACCCAAATAAAATATAATGGAAAAACAAGTAATATCAAGTCAAGGAATGGAAAATAGTTGCACGACATCACCCAAATAAAATATAATGGAAAAACAATTAATATCAAGTCAAGGAATGGCAAATAGTTGCGCGGCATCACCCTTCGTGCTTTTACTCTCATCCTCACCAAATAAGTAAATAAAGTGCACGGCATCACCCTTCGTGCTTTTATTCTCATCCTCACCAAATAAATAAATAAAGTGCACGGCATCACCCTTCGTGCTTTTACTCTCATCCTCACATCCATAGTACGGCATGATCCTTCGTACATGGTTCAATAACAAGGCACGGCATGATCCTTCGTGCATAATCAATAAAACATGGCACGGCATTAACCTTCGTGCATAAATAATAAAACATGGCACGGCATCACCCTTCATGCATTAGCACTCTTCCTCACCCAAATAACAATTACAGTTAAGGGCAGAGAAAGAAAACAACAAATCATGAACCGTCCCGGCAAGGGACACAATAATCATTCTACAACCCGGCAAGGGTTCAACAATTTATCTTCAAAATATCTCACAACAAATATCAACAACGACTCACGGTCATGCTAGACGCCAGTGTATGGATGCTCGTCACCACAGCTCATACACCGCACTCGATCACATAGCACATAATCCTATTCCCTCAAGCTAGGATAGAACAAACACTTACCTCGAATGTTTATGAACAATTCAATCCGTGGCAATGCCTTTTCCTTTCAAATTTGGCTCCAATCCAATCGTATCTATACACAATTGATTTAATATCATCAATACTACTCAACAAACTAATTCATAAGGCTAATTACAACTTTTACAACATTCTGCCCGGAATAGTGAATTTCGACCCCGGGCCCACATGGTCGGAACTCGGGGTTCGGACCAAAATCCGGTTACCCATCCCCCACGAGTTCATGTATATGATTTGTTTCAAAATCGGACCTCAATTCGAGGTCCAATTTTCCAATTTATGAAAAACCCTATATTCTAATAAAAACAAGAAATTCTACCATGAAACCCTTTGATTTCTATTGAAAAAATATGTTTAATGATGTTAGGAATTGAAAGAATTAAGTAAAAAGTGACTTACAATTGTTTTGAAGAAGAAGGAATCCGTGAAGAATCGCAAATGGGTGTTTTTGGTTTGTAAAAAGTGAAGAAATGAACTCAAAATCGTGTTTTACAGGTCTCTGTGTTCGCATTTGCAAACATGGGTTCGCAATTGCGAACCCCGACCAATTTTTGGAGTTTGAAAAATAAGCTAAGGCTGGAAAGTTCGCATTTGCGAACATTTATTCGCATTTGCGAAGTCTAGGCAGTTATTGGGTATTTCGCATTTGCGAAATAAGGTTCGCATTTGCGAACCAGCAGGCTTCTGGGCTTCTTCGCAATTGCGACACATTCTTCGCAATTGCGAAGACAGGCAATTACTGAAGGCCTCGCATTTGCGAGGTTAAGTTCGCAATTGCGAACTATGGTCCAGGTGTGCCAGTGTCGCATTTGCGACACTTTGTTCGCATTTGCGAACTTGGTTGGTTATGGCAAGCATCGCATTTGCGATAATGGGTTCGCATTTGCGAACCCAGCCTTGAACTGCCTTCTTCGCATTTGCGAGAAATTCTTCGCAAATGCGAAGCCAACAGCTGGGTGAAAAACCAGCAGTGCAAAAATTCAGAATTTAATCCAACGGCCTATCAAATCTTTACCCGAGCCCCCGAGCTCCAAACCAAACATGTACACAACCTCAAAAACACATTATGAACTTGTTCGTGCGATCACATCGCCAATATCACATCGTTTTCATCAAATCAAGCCTCAAATTCATGAATTTCATACTTTTAGTTTTCAAAACCTTCAAACTTGTAACTCAAGGTCCAAAACATCTCAAACGACATCCGAATGTCACCAAACTTTACATAAACCACATATATAATATTTAAGACTTGTACCGGGCGTCGGAACCAAAATACGAGCCCGATACCAAGGTCAATTAATTCATTTCCTTTACTAATTACATCAAAAACAATTTTATAGAAAAATTCATAACTTGGGCTCTAGGCCTCAGAATTCGACTCCGAACGCATGTCCAAGTCCCATATTTTCCTACGGACCTCTCGGGACCATCCAATCTCGGGTCCGGATCCATTTACCAAAAATGTTGACCGAAGTCAACCATATCAATATTAATATCATTTTTATCCAAATTTCTCATAAAATTCATATTTTCTATCACAAAAATCTTTCCGCTACAAGCTCGGATCGTGTACGTGAATCGAGGCAACATGGAATGAGGTTTTCAAGGCCTCAGAAGCTCGAAATGATTAATAAAATAAGTGATGACCCTTTGGGTCGTCACAGTTTTATGTTTTTAATTGTTTTGTGTGTGGTAATAGTTTAACTAGGGGTACTTAATTTCTGTTTTAAAGAATAGTATTTTAGGTTTAAAGTTCAATACTGTTAGGTATTTAATCTCTTTTAAAATTTGGAATAATTTTTGGTTAAGAAATAAATCTGATATCATATTAGTAGTTAAATAGATTTTATTAGCAGTGATCTGAATTGATTCTTGTTTGATTAATTTTTTATATTAGTATGGATGGTTATAGCTGCAATTAGTAGTTAATTAGATTTGTATGGTTTGTGATTAATTTTGATAATTAGGTTGTTGTAGTTGATAGTTGAATCCGGCTGTTCAGGGGCAAAAAGGTAAATGGCTGTAGATTTAATTAGTAAATTCAATTAAGTTTCAGGGGTAAAAGGGTGAACAGCAGTAAGTTTAATTAGTAATTTCAATTAAGTTTCAGGGATTTTTTTGGTATGTAAAAAAGGGCTACTAGTGATAAACCAAAGGAACGAAGGGTATTTTGGGTATAGAAAAAGGGTGATTGGGTAGATTTTGAAGTGAAGTGAGGGTAGATAGGAAATTACCCTAGATTATAAGGTTCTAGATGAGGGTAGTAGTATAATTCTTAATAAATAAGGGTATCCAGTTGAATTACAATTTAAAAAATAAGGGTAGAATTAAAATAAATAGGGACTAATAGGTAAATTCTGAAATTTGAAGTTCTCTCAAAATTTATATCTATAAATAGGCATGGGTATGCCTTATTTTAGAGTTTGGAAAATCTGAAAAACTTTTCTTCCAAACATTTCTCCATTCTAGATCCCAATTTTTGTCAAAATTAAAAAACCTTAGAAATTAGTAGAAACCCCAAAGTTACTGTTTCATTGGTCATTTAATTCAAATTTGAAGGATGTATATTGATTCTCTCTGGTTCTGGTAATCGAAATGCTGTGAATTTGCATTGAATTGGTCGAGTGTGTGTTCTTCTAGTTTACATCTTTTGTTGTGGCTTAATTCTGGTGTTTTGAGGTTGTGATCGAATTTTCTATCCTTGTTCCTGTTGCTTTTGTTGTATAACTGATTTTGACCTCATTTTGTCTCGCTCTTATATTCCAGTTACACTGATGTAACTCAAAATTTGGACTGAAAAATAGAAACAAATTACTTATCTACTTTTAATTGAGTTGTAATTTCCTCACCTATTCATAGCTTTAAAAGTGTAATAGCACATGGACAGTAATTGGAATCGAATGTAAATGAAATGAGCTTGGAATGATTTTAGAGTTCTTATATGGAATTGTACTTAAATTCATGGACTGTATATTTGAACTGTTTTTTTTAGAATGTTTGGATTGATTTGGTATTTGATTTGTAAGAATGTATTAGTAACACCTATAATTCATTGTAATAGTTATTGTATAATGGGACTATTGAAGACTATGGGTGTCACGACCCCAAATCCCGGTCGTGATGGCGCCCAACACATTGTTAGGCAAGCCCGACCATCAACCGTTAACCAACCAAATTAATATTTCAAAATGTTTCAATTAAAATCAATTATCCTGATTTCATAATAATATGTCACGACCCTAGTTCACCAATCGTGAATATGTCGTGATGGCACCCAGTCCCCACGACTAGGTAAGCCTAACACGTTGCGGAATATACAAGCTAAGAACACTTAAATAAGAAATAGCGGAAAAATAGCATAAAAGATATGTAATCCGTGCCGCTTGGCACATACATCCATCAACACAATGAATAAAAACTACCAAGATCCGGAATCCCACGGTAACACAGACTAAAAGAGAATATACAACTGTGGCTCTATGTGTAAAGAGTATCTAACAACGAATGAAGGACAAATGTCAACTAGTACTATTATAATAGAAGGAAAGCCTCCGGATCCGCGGACGTAGCAGATCATACCTCGAGGTCTCCCAGAAAGCTGCAGAATCACCTGGCACGAGCCTGCTCTGATGTACCTGGATCTGCACAACAAAAGTGTGCAGAAGAGTAGCATGAGTACACCACGGCGGTACTCAGTAAGTGCCAAGCCTAACCTCGATGGAGTAGTGACGAGGAAGGTCAGGTCCCTACTGAGAAAACAATAGTATAATGATGATAACTATAATAAGAAATTTAAATGATAATAATCCCGAAATAACAACAATAAAATGATTACTGCAACCGTCTACAATTAAGCTAACAACAAGTAACCAAATCAATAAAACAAGTCCAGGACCTGTGGGAATTGAACCCACAGTCCCATTGACAGTACCCAAGGGTCTCCTGGAATCGAACCCGCAGCCCACATTTCGATAAATCTCAGGATCTCCGGGAATCGAACCCGTAGTCCACATCTCAATAAATCTCAGGATCTCCGGGAATCGAACCCGCAGTCCACATTTCAATAAATCTCAGGATCTCCGGGAATCGAACCCGTAGTCCACATTTCAATAAATCTCAGGATCTTCGGGAATCGAACCCGCAGTCCACAAACACAGCAAGTAAGAAATACACATAAAGAAGTATAATATGCTTAACTATAACTTCGCCGATAAACAGCGCCAGCGATTACCAAGAAAACTCAAGTAAGACAATTAGGCAACTAGACAGCTAAATACTACCTAATCATGCTTTTCTAACTACTACCGGGTAGGAATATCAAATTTAACAGCTAACAACAGGAATATCACTCATTGAACATTTTAAGTAAAGTACGTGTTCAACAACCAGCGTATGTACACGCCCGTCACCTCGCGTACAAGGCATTTAAAGTATCACATAATATCCTAGGGGTGAAAGTCCCCCACACGAGGTTAGACAAGCCACTTACCTCGACTCCGGTACAAAACCGCTATGAAACAACCCTCTTGCCGCAAATGTCGGCCTCCACAAGTGCAGTATCTGATAAAAATCAATAGAATCACATCAAAATAGGCCAATTGGGCATTACCCAATCAAAATAACTCAAAATACACCAAAACTCACAAGTTGCCAAAACCCGACTTTCGGTACGCTTATCGAAAAATCATGAAAATTATATATTCGGGTTCCTTATCACAATACGAGTCTAGGCATATAAAATTTACCAAAATCGGACTCCATTTGCCCACTCAAATCAGAGATTTTTTAAGATTTAGGCCTAGGGCTCAAAGCCACCTTTAATCTTCCAATTTCAGTGAAATAATCACGGATTTCATGATAAACCAACGAATTAAGGTCAAGAAACTTACCCCCGATGATTTCCCGATGATATCCCAGCGTTTCCCTTCAAAATCCTCTCTTGGAGCTCAAAAATGGCGTTTTTGTGTATGGGGGTCGCGGGTGTTATGTTCTGAACTTAAGCTCACTGCCAGACCCCATTGCTCATCGCGTTCGCGATGGGCTTCACGCGTCCGCGATGACTCGCCCAGCTTCTTCTTCGCGAACGCGACGCCATCCCACGCGTTCGCGATACTCAGCTCCAGTTTACCCTTCGCGAACGCGACGCTCCACCACGCGCTCGCGATGAACAATCTCCCAGCCGCCGGGTCTTTCCTCTATGCGAACGCGTACACTCCCACGCGAACGCGAAGCTCTCCCCTTATCTTCTACGCGATCGCGACTCCCAGTCACGCGAATGCGAAGCTTCACCTTACCTTGCCTACGCGAACGCGACACCCCTTCTCGCGAACGCGATGCTTTAATCTGCCTGACCTTCGCGAACGCGGCCCATACCACGCGAACGCGAAGGCTTAATGCCTGGGCAGTAACCTGCAATTTACAGCAGGCCTTTTCCAAGTTCAGAAATGCCCGATCGATGGTCCGAAATCCTCCCGAGGCCCCCGGGACCCCAACGAAAACCACCAACATACTCCAAAACACAATACGAACTTGTTCCAATCATAAAAACACCATCCTAAACATCAAAATCACCAATTACATACGGATTCAAGCCTAAGTTTCTTCAAAACTTACAAAACTAACATTCAATCCAAAACCCGACCAAACGACGTCCAAATGACCTGAAAATTTTGCGGACATATCCAAAATCACATAACGAAGCTACAGAAATTGTTGGAATTCCATTCCGACCCCCGGATCAAAATCTCACCTATCGTTCGGATTCGCCTAAATTTCAACCTTCGGCATTTCAAGCCTAATTGAGCTACGGACCTCCAAAATACATTCCGAACGCGCTCCCAACCCCGAAATCACCTAACGGAGCTAATGGAACCATCGGATTTCCGTTCCGGGATCGTCTTAACACTGTTCCGCCTACGGACCATTTTCTAGCTTTAAAGCTCTCATTTAGGGACTAAGTGTCCCAAAATGCTCCAAATTTCAGAACCGACTCTCCCGGCAAACCACAATAGCAGAAATGAACTTAGGGGAACAGTTAAATTGGGGATTGGGGCGTAATTTTCTAAAACGACCGGTCGGGTCGTTACATCTTCCCACACTTAAAAGATTCGTTCGTCCTCGAACGAGCATAGAAAACATACCCGGAGTAGTGAAAAGATGAGGGTACTGGCTGCGCATATCCTGCTCGGTCTCCCAAAGTCGCCTCCTCGACCGGCTGGCTCCACCACCGAACCTTTACCGAAGCGATGTTCTTTGACCTTAGCTTTCTGACTTGCCTGTCTAGAATGGCTACTGGTTCCTCAACATAAGACAAATCCTTGTCTAGCTGAACAGATGTGAAATCCAACACATGCGACGGGTCACCATGGTATCTCCGGAGCATGGAGACATGAAATACGGGGTGAACTCCGGCTAGGCCGGGAGGTAAGGCCAACTCATAAGCAACCTCCCCAACACGCCTCAAAATCTCAAAAGGGCCAATAAATCTAGGACTCAGCTTTCCTTTCTTCCCAAACCTCATAACGCCCTTCATGGGCGAGACTCGAAGTAGAACCCACTCGCCAACCATAAAAGCCACATCGCGAACCTTCTTGTCCGCATAACTCTTCTGTCTAGACTGGGCTGCACGAAGTCTGTCCTGAATCACCTTGACCTTGTCCATAGCATCCTGAACCATATCAGTACCTAGCAACCTGGCCTCGCCCGGCTCGAACCAACCCACGAGAGACGTGCACCTCCTACCATATAGGGCCTCACACGGTGCCATCTGAATACTAGACTGGTAGCTGTTGTTATAAGCAAACTCCGCCAGTGGCAAGAAGTGATCCCATGAACCTCCAAACTCAATCACGCACGCACAGAGCATATCCTCCAAAATCTGAATAGTGCGCTCAGACTGTCCATCCGTCTGGGGGTGAAATGCGGTGCTCAGCTCCTCCCGAGTACCTAACTCCTGTTGCACGGCTCTCCAGAACCGTGAAGTAAACTGAGTGCCTCTATCTGAAATGATGGAAACTGGAATACCATGCAACCGGACTATCTCCCTGATATAGATCTCCGCCAACCGCTCCGATGAGTAAGTAGTGCACACATGTATGAAATGGGTGGACTTGGTCAGCCGACCCACAATAACCCAAATAGAATCAAACTTCCTCACAGTCCGTGGAAGTCCAAATACGAAGTCCATGGTAATGCACTCCCACTTCCACTCTAGGATCTCAATCTGCAATAATAACCCACTCGGACAATGATGCTCATACTTCACCTGTTGGTAGTTGAGGCACCTAGAAACATAGTCAACTATATCCCTCTTCATCCGCCTCCACCAGTAATGCTGTTTCAAGTCCTGATACATCTTCGCGGCACCCGGATGGATGGAATACCGCGAACTATGGGCCTCTACTAGAATCAGCTCTCGAAGATCATCTACATTGGGCACACAGATATACCCCTGCATTCTCATGACTCCATAATCCCCGATGGTAACCTCTCGAGCATCACCACGCCGAACTCTATCCTGGAGGACAAGCAAATGAGAGTCGTTGAACTGATGCTCCCTGATGCGGTCAAATAGAGAAGACCGAGAAATCACACAAGCCGGAACCCGACTGGGCTCTGAAAGATCCAGTCTAACAAACTGTCTGGCTAAAGCCTGAACATCCATCGCCATAGGCCTCTCCGAAGCTGGTAGATATGCCAAACTCCCCAAACTCTCTGCCCGACGACTCAAGGCATCCGCAACCACATTAGCCTTGCCCGGATGATAGAGAATAGTAATATCATAGTCCTTCAGTAGCTCCAACCATCTCCTCTGATGCATATTCAGGTCCTTCTGCTTAAGCAAGTGCTGCAAGCTCCGGTGATCAGTGTAGATCTCACAAGGAACCCCATATAAATAATGATGCCAAATTTTCAAGGCGTGAACAATGGCAACTAGCTCCAAATCATGAACAGGGTAATTCTTCTCATGCACCTTCAGCTGTCTCGACGCGTAGGCAATCACCCTACCGTCCCGCATCAATACCGCACCGAGTCCAACTCGTGAGGCATCACAATATACAGTATAGGACCCCGAACCTATAGGCAATATCAATATAGGGGCCGAAGTCAAAGCTGTCTTGAGCTTCTGAAAGCTCGCCTCACACTCGTCTGTCCACTGAAAAGGGCACCCTTTTGGGTCAATCTGGTCATAGGTGCTGCAATCGAAGAGAACCTGTCACGACCCGGATTTTTCCCCAACATCGGGATCTGCGAATCTCAGTAGCGGAGGAGGGTCTGGGCCAACTCTGCACGGCCTCCACCTTCCTCGGATCTACTCGAATACCATCACTCGACACCACGTGGCCCAAAAATGCCACCGAACTCAACCAGAATTCACATTTAGAGAACTTGGCATAAAGCTGCTTCTCCCTCAGAATCTGAAGCACTATCCTCAAATGTTGCTCGTGCTCTTCCCGACTCCGGGAATATACTAGAATATCATCAATGAAGACAATCACGAATGAGTCCAGATAAGGCCTGAACACACTGTGCATCAAATGCATAAAGGCTGCTGGGGCATTAGTCAGCCTAAAAGACATCACGAGGAACTCATAGTGACCATACCGGTCCTGAAGGTAGTCTTCGGGATATCTGGCTCCCGAATCTTCAGCTGGTGATACCCAGAGCGCAAATCAATCTTAGAAAACACCTGTGCGCCCTGTAGCTAGTCAAATAAATCATTAATACGGGGCAAAGGATACCGGTTCTTCACTGTAACCTTGTTCAGCTGACGATAGTCAATACACATACGCATAGAACCGTCCTTTTTCTTCACAAACAATACAAAATCGCCCCTAAATCGCCTCTCACTGGGTCGAATGAAACCCTTACCCAACAACTACTATAACTAATCCTTCAACTTCTTCAACACAGGAGGAGCCATACGGTACGGTGGAATAGAAATGGGCCGAGTGCCCGCAACAAATCAATAGCAAAATCAATATCTCTGTCGGGCGGCATGCCCGGGAGATCAGCTGGAAATACATCAGCAAAGTCACGTACCACAGGAACAGAATCAATAGAGGGAGTGTCAATACCGACGTCCCGCACATAGGCTAGATAAGCAGCACACCCCTTCTCAACCATACACTGAGCTCTGAGAAACGAAATAGCACGGCTGGGGGTCACCAATCGTGAACATGTCGTGATGGCACCCAGTCCCCATGACTAGGTAAGCCTAACACGTTGCGGAATATACAAGCTAAGAACACTTAAATAAGAAATAGCGGAAAAATAGCATAAAAGATATGTAATCCATGCCGCTTGGCACATACATCCGTCAACACAATGAATAAAACACTACCAAGATCCGGAATCCCACGGTAACACAGACTAAAAGAGAATATACAACTGTGGCTCTATGTGTAAAGAGTATCTAACAACGAATGAAGGAAAAATGTCAACTAGTACTATTAGAATAGAAGGAAAGCCTCCGGATCCGCGGACGTAGCAGATCATACCTCGAGGTCTCCCAGAAAGCTGCAGAATCACGTAGTGCGTCTGATCAGATGGACCTGGATCTGCACAATAAAAGTGTGTAGAAGAGTAGCATGAGTACACCACGGCGGTACTCGGCAAGTGCCAAGCCTAACCTTGATGGAGTAGTGACGAGGAAGGTTAAGGCCCTACCGAGAATAATAGAAATAATGATAATAATATCGAACAGTGCAAGGTATGAGTAAATCTGAAATAGCAGCAAAGCAAGATAAAACTACAAGTCATCTACAGTTAACCGAGCAAAGAGAAAACAACACAACAAGTACAAATCAATAACTCAAGATCTCCAGGAATTGAACCCACAATCCCATTGACAGTACCCATGGGTCTCCGGAATCGAACCCGCAGCCCATGTCTCAGTAAATCTCAGGATCTCCGGGAATCGAACCCGCAGTCCACATCTCAATAATTCTCAGGATCTCCGGGAATCGAACCCGCATTCCATATCTCAATAAATCTCAGGATCTTCGGGAATCGAACCCGCAGTCCACATTTCAATAAATCTCAGGATCTCCGGGAATCGAACCTGCAGTCCACAAACACGACAAGTAAATGAGTACACAAAAAGAAGTATAATATGCTTAACTATAACTTCGCCGATAAACAGCGCCATCGATTACCAAGAAAACTCAAGTAAGACAATTAGGCAACTAGACAGTTAAATACTACCTAATCATGCTTTTCTAACTGCTACCGGGTAGAAATATCGAATTTAACAGCTAATAACAGGAATATCACCCATTGAACATTTTAAGTAAAGTACGTGTTCAACAACCAGCGCATGTACACACACGTCACCTCGCGTACAAGGCATTTAAAGTATCACATAATATCCTAGGGGTGAAAGTCCCCCACACGAGGTTAGACAAGCCACTTACCTCGACTCCGGTACAAAACCGCTATGAAACAACCCTCTTGCCGCGAATGTCGGCCTCCACAAGTGTAGTATCTGATAAAAATCAATAGAATCACATCAAAATAGGCCAATTCGGCATTACCCAATCAAAATAACTCAAACTACACCAAAACCCACAAGTTGCCAAAACCCGACTTTCGGTACGCTTGTCAAAAAATCACAAAAATTATATATTCGGGTTCCTTATCACAATACGAGTCTAGGCATATAAAATTTACCAAAATCGGACTCCATTTGCCCACTCAAATCGGAGATTTTCTAACATTTAGGCCTAGGGCTCAAACCCACCTTTAATCTTCCAATTTCAGTGAAATAATCACGGATTTCATGATAAACCAACGAATTAAGGTCAAGAAACTTACCCCCGATGATTTCCCGATGATATCCCAGCCTTTCCCCTTCAAAATCCTCTCTTGGAGCTCAAAAATGGCGTTTTTGTGTATGGGGGTCGCGGGTGTTATGTTCTGAACTTAAGCTCACTGCCATACCCCATTGCTCATCGCGTTCGCGATGGGCTTCACGCGTCCGTGATGACTCGCCCAGCTTCTTCTTCGCGAACGCGATGCCATCCCACGCGTTCGCGATACGCAGCTCCAGTTTACCCTTCGCGAACGCGACGCTCCACCACGCGTTCGCGATGAAAAATCTCCCAGCCGCCAGGTCCTTCCTCTACGCGAACGTGTACACTCCCACGCAAAAGCGAATCTCTCCCCTTATCTTCTACGCGATCGCGACTGCCAGTCACGCGAACGCGAAGCTTCACCTTACCTTGCCTACGCGAACGCGACACCCCTTCTCGCGAACGCGATGCTTTAATCTGCCTGACCTTCGCGAACGCGGCCTATACCACGCGAACGCGAAGGCTTAATGCATGGGCAGTAACCTGCAATTTACAGCAGGTCTTTTCCAAGTTCAAAATGCCCGATCGATGGTCCGAAATCCTCCCGAGGCCCCCGGGACCCCAACGAAAACCACCAACATACTCCAAAACACAATACGAACTTGTTCCAATCATAAAAACACCATCCTAAACATCAAAATCACCAATTACACACGGATTTAAGCCTAAGTTTCTTCAAAACTTTCAAAACTAACATTCAATCCAAAACCCGACCAAACGACGTCCAAATGACCTGAAAATTTGCGGACATATCCAAAATCACATAACGAAGCTACAGAAATTGTCGGAATTCCATTCCGACCGCCGGATCAAAATCTCACCTATCGTTCGGATTCACCAAAATTTCAACCTTCGGCATTTCAAGCCTAATTGAGCTGCAGACCTCCAAAATACATTCCGAACGCGCTCCCAACCCCGAAATCACCTAGCGGAGCTAATGGAACCATCGGATTTCCGTTCCAGGATCGTCTTAACACTGTTCCGGCTACGGATCATTTTCTAGCTTTAAAGCTCTCATTTAGGGACTAAGTGCCCCAAAATGCTCCAAATTTCAGAATCGACTCTCCCGGCAAACCACAATAGCAAAAATGAACTTAGGGGAACAGTTAAATTGGGGATTGGGGCGTAATTGTCTAAAACGACCGGTCGGGTCGTTACATAATAATAATAAGAATGCGGAATTCAATACAATAACAGCCCAATACGATATGGTGTCACAAGTATGATCCTCTTAACATGAGAGTAATATCTTATACAACCAAGTCTAGATAGAAGAACAAAAGATAACAGAAGGACAGATCGGGTCCTACGGACGTCGGCAGCTACCTCGATGACTCCGCAGAAGCTGGAACAACAGT
The DNA here is from genome assembly GCA_032618575.1 of Nicotiana noctiflora. NCBI lineage: Eukaryota > Viridiplantae > Streptophyta > Magnoliopsida > Solanales > Solanaceae > Nicotiana > Nicotiana noctiflora. The sequence continues at coordinate 3,478 of JASVEL010008788.1, read as the reverse complement.
AATATAGCTCAAGTGCCCTCCTGAATCCCTGTATCTGCACACAAGGTGCAGGGAGTAGAGTGAGTACTTCCAACTCAGTGAGTAGTAGCAATAAGTAATGACTGAAAAATAAGAAAACTTGTAATAACACTAAACAGTTCTAAAGGAAACAATACAGGAAATAACATCTCTAAGGTGGAAGTCCAGTATCAGTCCACTACTGTCTCACATAAACCCAACACTACTATGGCGCGCAGCCCAATCCTTACTAATACTGCTGCAGCGTGCAGCCCGATCCAATAATATAGATAACTACGCTCACTGGGGAGTGTGCAGACTACGGGGGGGCTTCTTCAGCCCAAGCGCTATAATACTGCGGTGTGCAGTCCGATCTACATATATATCACTGCGGTGCGTAGTCCGATTCATATATATATCATATATATAATACTACGGCGTACAATCCGATCCAATACATGTATATGTATATACTGCTGCGGTGTGCAACCCGATCTGGTATATATATCAATACCTCACCATGGGTCCTCAACCCCTCTCAGTCAATTTAGACTTGGCCTCTCGGGCCCACTCAACTAGAACAGGGTGTCCAACCCTAGGTATTCTCACATAGAGTACATTTCTAGTACCGGTTTATGATATGCTATACAACTAAGAGTACGACTGAGAGTATGTGATCATTAGTTATAGGGGTCATTTAGCTCCACAGGCTTCCCTAAGGTTCTACAGATCGGCACAAGGCCCCAAACATGGAAACTAGCCCAAATATACAGATAAAGCTCAGTGTCAGTTAATAAGTACGGTAAACCATCAATCGGGATGGACTAAGTCCGTATTCCCAGTCGCAATATCACCACGCTCATCACACGATGCGTGTTTCATCTCAAAATAGCACTGTATAGTGCAAATACGGGGTTTCAAACCCTCAGTATATCATTCATGACTACCACTCACCTCGAACCGGCCAAAGTCCTAGCTCGCCTTGCGCTTTCCTCGCAAATCGACCTCCTCGGGTGCCAAATCTGATCAAAACCAATAAGAATACATCAAATAGGCTAATGGATCATAACCCAATCAAAAAGACTCGCAAAAACCCCAAAACTATAAAGTTGCCAAACCCCGAGCCCTGGTCCCGCTTTTCGAAAAATTATGAAATGGACATTTTCAGAATCTTCGTCTCTCCACAAGTCCGTACATATAAAATTTATCAAAATCGGAGTTCAAATGAGCCACCAAATCACGATTTTACATAGCAAAAATCTAATCCCTAACTTCCTCAATTTATACCCAAATTCCGAGAATTAATGGAAGGTTCTTTGATAAAATGATGTATTATGACCGCCAGACTTACCTCCAATCACTTCCCGATGAAATCCTCTTCAAATTCTATCAATTAGCTCTCAAGGTGCTCAAAAATGGAGGAAAAATATGAAGGGTTCGCGACTGAAATGATATTAAAAACCCTTCTGTCGCCCATCTATTACTCTATGCGATCGCAGCCCTACTATTACGATCGTATAGCACAAATTTAATACCAAAAAATTTCCTCTTATGCGATCGCACTCCATTCCTTACGATCACATAGAACAATTTATTGCCAGGGACCCCAGGCCCAATTACACTACGCGATCGCACTCACATGCATGCGAACACAGAGAAGAATTCTCAGACCTATGCAATCGTAACCCCTATTACGTGATCACATAGCACAAACTCAGGCCCCTATTCCATCCTTCTATGTGATCGCAACCACACCTATGTGATCGCATAGAGGAAATTTTCTGCAACACATACCAGCAGAAATCAGACCTCCCAATATGCTAAAATCGATCCGTTTGGACCTCTGGATTCACCCCGAGGCCCCCGGAACCTCAACGAAAACCACCAACCTACTCCAAAACACGATACGAACTTGTTCAAATCATAAAAACACATCCTTAGAAACAAAAACCATCAAATTAAGGTGGATTCAAGCCTAAGTTTCAACTATAACTTTCGAAACCAACATCCAATCAAAAACCCAACCAAACAATGTCTGAATGACCTGAAAACTTGCTATGCAGTCTTCGGTTTTGTGTCTCCGTTCTTGATGGGACTCACACAAAACATTTGATTTCCTTGTGGCAGACTGACTTCATCTTCTACGGCCATTGTACCTTGGTGCCTAACTTCTCTAGTGCATACACTATTTCTAAAGGAGACACGCAAAAGTTATGTGCGGATAATAAAGGGGGAGTACCTCGTTCGTTGCGGAGTGGGGCGACGTGTTGCTGTAACATGTCTGTATGTCTGGGGGTGTATGGAAGGATCTAGTGTATAGCTAATGTCGGTCTCTATTAGAGTGTGGGAGTTGTTTTCGCTGTCCCTTATTGCATCAATCTCTCCTTGTTTCTAAGTGTATCGCCATTAGCCGTTGAGTTGGCCCATTGAGATCGTCCTCGTTCGCTCGTACCTCAACATAATATGCATTGTGGATTTCCTCCCATGTGGTAGGGGGATATTTCATGAGGCGGCTCAGTAGCTTCTTGGTCGCTCTCGAACCGTCCTTGCTTAAACCGTTCTAGAAAGCGGCGACTGCCATACCTTCCGATACGTTTGGCAGACTCATCCTTACCCTATTAAACCTGCCTAGGAAGTCCCTGAGCCCTTCTCATGTGGTTTGTCTGACGGCGACAATGTCGTTGACTCTTGCTTCCGCTTTCTTCGCACCCGCATGGGCGGTGACAAACTTATCTGCTATTTTCTCGAATGTTGATATTGCCTTAGCTGGTAACTGAGAATACCATGTCAAGGCCCCTCCTGTCAGCGTCTCGCCAAACTTCTTCAGTTGCACCGACGGTACTAATTCTTTTGATAGGTTGTTGCCCTTTACAGCAGTGACGTAGTGGATCAGGTAATCCTCGGGATCTGTGGTTCCATCGTACACCCTCAAGTAGGGAGTCATCTTGAAGGTCTTTGGATAGAGTAAGGGGCAGCTTCTTTGGTGTATGGTTGCTCAACGAACTTCCCCTCGTCGCGTTTTGGTAGCAACTTGGGAGCTCCGAGAATCTTGTTGACCCTCTCCTGGTATTCCTTCATCTGGTCGCGTAGTGCTTTGTTTTCGTTTTTCATTTCTTCCATCTTCCTTAGGATGGCAGTTAGCGTACCGTCGCTGGTCTGTACCTCGATGGGTGGGTTATTTACTCGTATATCCTCAGGTTCACCCATGACAGCGGTGATGCTTACCATTGGCACAGATGTGATGTTGCCTTGCGGTGATTTTTCAACCAAACCACTTAGGGTGATTGTTAGGCACTTTTCCAGTAGTTGTTTTGACCACCAAGGGTGCTTCTTTAACTGCAGACGTGGAAGCTCCTTTTTCGTGCAAGATCGTTAGATCTTCGGATGGGAAAGATGAAATCTCTGCACCTGGTGTGATGCTTGGGGTTGCATTAGTGATGACATCGTCACTGGCCTCATTCAGAGGACCAAGAAGATTGGC
>JASVEL010008787.1:0-110972 GCA_032618575.1 Nicotiana noctiflora | reverse complement strand
ATTTATGTTTAGTCAACAATGGCATGCCAATTGGAAGAGTTGGTGGAAAGAGTTGGCATGAATGCTAGGAGGAAGCTCCCTCCTTTGATATCACCCATGACATCAAGAGAAGGTAGTTTGATGTCACCAATGATATCAAGAGAAGGTATTTACCTCTATAAATAGATGTACTCTTTTATCTGTAGAAATCATCCCCAAAAATAATATAATATATTGTAGTGAGTAGAGAGTTAAGAGATAAATTCTCTTAAGTGTAACTGGAAAATCTCCCATTCCTTTATAAGTAATAGAAAGGCAATTGTTCTCTGGTGGACGTATGATTATTTTGATCCGAACCACGTTAAATCTTGTGTTCTTTTTTTTACGTTTCCACTAACAACTGGTATCAGAGCGACAGGATTCATAACGATCCAAGGAGGAAGAACAAGCAAAGATGAGTTCCATGAAGTTTGAAATTGATAGATTTAGTGGGCGCAACAACTTCAATATCTGGAAGATCCAGATGATGGCATTACTGCGTAGGGAAGGTTCAATCCATGCTATAGACGAAAAGTATCCTAAGGATACATCAGCTCCCGGCATGGAGAAGATTGAAGGGGATGCATTGAGTGCAATCCAATTATCCCTTGCACCTAACGTGCTTTGTGAAGTGAGTACAGGTACCGAAGAGACGGCCAAACAGTTATGGGAAAAGCTAGAAGGGCTATACCAAGACCGATCAGTGACAACAAAAATGTTGTTACAGCGGTGTCTTCACACATTTAAGATGGGGTCAGGTACTTCGTTACAAGATCATTTATATACGTTCAATAAACTTGTCATGGACTTGCAGATTGCAGGAATTAAAAGGGAAGAGGAGATGCTTGCATGTGCTTTGTTATTTTCATTGACTTCAAGATATCGTGATATTGAGAATTCAATGATGTATAGCAAGAAGCCTATCAAGCTTGAGCAAGTGCGGCAGGCACTTAACTCTAGTGATGTGCAGAGGCACATCGAAAGAGACAGAGATGACCAGGCAAGTGGGCTCTTTGCGAGAGGCCGGGCTAGCCAACAGGGAAAGAGAAAATCAAAGTACAGATCAAAATCTCGTGTGCACAAGAAGAATACAGAGTGTTGGGGTTGTGTCAAGAAGGGGCACTTTCAACGAGATTGCCCAATGTTAAAGTCCAATAAAAGGCGAGTGCATCTACAGTTGAACAGGTACATGATTTTGATAATGATTATGACTAACAACATCGTGTAATAATAGTAATTATGGAAATAAATGGGTGTTAGACTCTGCTTGTACTCTGCATATGACGTTCCGAAAAGACTAGTTTAGCAGCTATGAGAAAAGTGGAAGAACCGTAGTAATGGGCAATAAATGCAACTTGTTCAATAGTTGGGATTGGCTCAGTACGAGTTTGCTGCCATGATGGAGTCATAAGGACTATTACACAAGTCCGTCATGTTCCTAATCTGAAGAAGAATTTGATCTCCTTGGGTACTCTGGATGAACAAGGCTACAGGTACATGAGCGAAGCAAGAACTATGAAGGTGACTAAAGGTTCTTTAGTCATGCTGAAAGGCAAGCTGGAGAACGGCCTTTACACATTGGCCGGAAGCACCATTGTTGGTTTTGCAAATGCATCTACATTGCAGTTATCTAATGATGACAAGGCAAGACTATGGCACATGAGACTGGGTCATATGAGCACACATAGACTGGAGATGCTGAGCAATCGTAACCTTTTGGAAGGTGAGAAGATCAACACACTTGACTTCTGTGAGCACTGCGTTCTAGGGAAGCAGAAGAAGGTCAGCTTCAGCACTGGCAAACACAAGACAAGAGGAGTGCTAGACTACATCCATTCAGATTTATGGGGTCTCTCTAAACTTCCATCGAAGGGCGGAAAGAGGTATCTTCTCGCTTTTATTGATGATTTCTCACGAAAGGTTGGGTGCATTTTTTGAAGGCAAAAAAGTGATGCTTTTGAAGTATTTAAAGAAAGGAAAATTTTGATTGAAAATCAAATGGAACGGAAAATCAAGTACTTGGAGTTTTGCAATGAAGAGTTTAATGAATTATGCAACGTTCATGGGATCTCAAGGTTCATGGGATCTAAAGACATAGGACTGTCAGGCATACCCCACAGCAGAATGGAGTTGCCGAGAGAATGAACCGAACTCTTCTTGAAAAGGCTCGTTGTATGCTTATACAAGCAAAAATGTCCAAACTATTTTGGGCTGAAGCAGTTCACACTGCTGCTCATATTGTCAATCGATCTCCAGCATCGGCGATTGACTTTAAGACTCCGAATGAGATTTGGTCAAGTGAATCCTCTAACTATTCGTACTTACGAGTATTTGGGTGTCCAGCTTATTATTACGTTAATGAAGGAAAGCTTGAAGCAAGGGCTAAGAAGGCCATATTCATAGGTGTGAGAAAGCACGGAAGAAAAATATATTATTGATGTATTAACAATGATACAATAAGCTCTATATATAATACATATTCTACTCCTACTACATATCAGACTAGGTCATATTATAAACCTACTACATATGGGATTAGGACATATTTACACATAAGTATCTAACACTCCCCTCAAGCTGGTGCATACAAAATCATATATACCGAGCTTGTTACATATGTAGTTAATACGAGGACCAGTGAGGGACTTGGTGAAAATATCTGCAAGCTGATCATTCGACTTCACAAACTTTGTAGCAATATCTCCCGAGAGTATCTTTTCTCTAATAAAGTGACAGTCAATCTCAATGAGTTTAGTTCTCTCATGGAACATACTGATCTGACGCAATATGAAGATCAGCTTGATTATCACAAACAAGTCCCATCTGACTAATCTCACCAAATTTCAACTCCTTGAGCAACTGTTTGATCCAAATTAACTCACATGTCGACATAGCCATCGCTCGATATTCTGCTTCTACACTAGACCGAGCAACCATATTCTGTTTCTTGCTCTTCCAGGACACCAAATTTCCTCCAACCAAGACACAATACCCAGACGTAGAACGTCTATCAGAAGGTGATCCTGCCCAATCAGCATCTCAGTATCCAACGAACTGCTCATGGCCTCTATCCTCAAACAATAAACCTTTGCCTGGAGCTGATTTTATATACCGAAGAATGCGAACAACTGCATCCCAATGACTATCACACGGTGAATCCATAAACTAACTCACAACACTCACATAAAAGGAAATGTCAGGTCTTGTCACTGTAAGGTAATTTAATTTACCAACCAATCGTCTATATCTTGCAGGATCGCTAAGAGGCTCCCCCTGTCCTGGCATAAGTTTAGAATTCGGATCCATCGGGGTTGTTAGATACTTGTGTAAATATGTCCTAATCCCATATGTAGTAGATTTATAATATGTCCTAGTTTGATATGTAGCAGGAGTAGAATATGTATTATATATATGGCTCATTGTATCATTGTTAATACATCAATAAATATTTTTCTCCCGTGCTTTCTCACATGGTATCAGAGCAATCGTGAGATATTTATCGCTGTGCGTAAATTCCAGCGACTCTAGGAAGAAGAAAAAAAACACCCTGTTTTTCCGGCAAAACAGCCATGTCCGCAAGAAAAAAATCGATATCCGTCGGTGTTGTGCGAAAACCAACACCACCACGAGGTAGATCAGCTTCCGGCGACCAAACCAGTGAAATTTCTCCGGCAGAAAAGCTGCCACGCGCCCACACGCGCCGACAGAAGGAATTTTCCGGCGAGCGCGTGACACCCACGCGCCGGCGCGTGTACATCCTTCCGGTCAGATTTTGACTTCGTTCCTTCAGGGCAGTCGGATCGCCCTCCAATTCCGAGCACATCCATATTTTTATTTTTTAATTCCGACCACTTTGATTTTTTCCGGCGACTACACTGATTTTTCCGGGAGCTACAGTACTTTTCCGGCAAACACAGTGTTTTCTTCATCTGTTTCAGAGAATTTTCAGTTAATTCTTTTGGTTATTTGGTGATAATCCAACCATGTCTTTGGGAGTCGATGCTTTCGGGTCTAAAAACCAGGGTTCTGGCAGTTCCGGTGTTATGATTACCTCATAACCTTTAATGGGAGGTTCAAATTACTTAGATTGGGCTTCATCTGTCGAGTTGTGGTGTAAAGGTCAAGGAGTTCAAGATCATTTAACAAAAAAGGCTGGCGAAGGTGATGAAAAGGCCAAAACACAGTGGGAGAAGGTCGATGCTCAGTTATGTAGTATCCTGTGGCGATCTATTGATTCCAAGTTGATGCCCTTGTTCCGTCCATTCCAGACATGTTATTTAGTTTGGGAAAAGGCTCGTAATCTCTACACTAATGACGTATCTCGTTTCTATGATGTAATATCGCGAATGACAAACTTGAAGAAACAGGAATTAGATATGTCGACTTACTTGGGACAAGTTCAGGCAGTCATGGAAGAATTTGAGACGTTGATGCCAGTTTCTGCTAGTATTGAAAAACAACAAGAGCAACGACAGAAAATGTTTCTAGTTCTTACACTCGCTGGACTCCCTAATGACCTTGATTCAGTACGTGACCAGATTTTGGCTAGTCCAACCGTCCCCACAGTTGATGAATTATTCTCTCGATTACTTCGCCTTGCTGCAGCACCTAGCCACCCAGTAAGCTCACCACAGACACTTGACTCATCTGTCCTCGTATCCCAATCAGTGGACAATCGGGCATCTCATACTATGGAGAATAGACGAGGAGGAGGTCGTTTTGGAAGATCTAGACCCAAGTGCTCTTATTGTCATAAATTTGGACACACTCGTGATGTATGCTATGCTCTACATGGCCGTCCTCCCAAAAATGCTTATGTTGCTCAGACTGAGACTACAGGTAACCAGGGCTTTTCTTTATCTGAAGGGGAGTATAATGAGTTCCTTCGATATCGAGCAAGTAAGCATACATCTCCACAAGTAGCTTCTGTTGCTCAGACTAATACTTATGTTGCTGGTAATTCCTTTGCTTGTATTTTCCAGTCTAGTCCTTCTGAACAATGGGTTATGGACTCAGCCGCTTCTGATCATATCTCTGGTAATAAATCACTTTTGTCAAATATAGTGTATTCACAGTCTCTTCCCACTGTTACTTTAGCCAATGGGTCTCAAACCAAAGCAAAAGGAGTCTGACAAGCGAATCCCCTACCCTCTGTCACTCTAGATTCCGTTCTTTATGTCCCTGGCTGTCCTTTTAATCTTGCATCTGTTAGTCGTTTGACTCGTGCCCTTCACTGTGGTATATATTTTATTGATGATTCTTTTATTATGTAGGACCGCAGTACAGGGCAGACGATTGGAACAGGACTTGAATCAGAAGGACTTTACTACCTTAACTCCCTAAAATCCTCCAAGGCATGTCTAGTTACAAATCCTCCGGACCTAATTCACAGACGTTTAGGACATCCAAGCTTATCCAAGCTTCAGAAGATAGTGCCTAGTTTGTCTAGTTTATCCACATTAGAGTGTGAGTCATGTCAGCCCGGGAAACATACTCGAGCCTCCTATCCTCGTAGTATTGAGAGTCACGCAGAGTCTATTTTTTCTTTAGTTCATTCTGATATACGGGGTCCTAGTAGAGTCGGTTCAACCTTAGGATTTCGTTATTTTGTTAGTTTCATTGATGATCATTCAAGATGTACTTGGATATTCTTAATGAAAGATCGTTTTGAGTTGTTTTCTATATTCTAGAATTTTTGTGCTGAAATTAAAAATCAATTTGGTGTCTCTATTCGCACTTTTCGCAGTGATAATGCCTTAGAATATTTATCCACTCAATTTCAGCAATTTATGACTTCTCAAGGAATTATTCATCGGACCTCTTGTCCGTATACCCCTCAGCAAAATGGGGTTGCAGAGAGAAAGAATAGGCACATCATTGAGACTGCTCGCACACTTCTCATTGAATCTCATGTGCCGCTGCGTTTTTGGGGCGATGCAGTTCTCACAGCTTGTTATTTAGTTAATCGGATGCCTTCCTCTCCCATCCAGAATCGTATACCGTATGTAGTATTGTTTCCCCAATCACCCTTATACTTTGTCCCCCCTCGTGTTTTTGGGAGCATTTGTTTCGTTCATAACTTAGCCCCCGGAAAAGATAAGTTAGCTCCTCGTGCTCTCAAATATGTCTTCCTTGGTTATTCTCGTGTTCAGAAGGGATATCGTTGTTACTCACTTGAAAGATCAAGTGAGTAACATTTTTTTAGTCTAAACCTTTCTATACCGACCTTTAAGGAACCTACTATAGCTCCTCCTTCTCCTTCCGCCACAAAAGTCTTACACGAGTCTCCTATGGCTCCTCTATCCATTCCGGCCGTTGAGGAGTCTTGTGTGGATCCTCCTAGACTCCCTGCCACAGAAACACCACTTTTGACATATCATCGTCGTTCGCGCCCAGCATCAGGCCCAGCTGATTCACGTCCTGCACCTGACCCTGCTAATACTGCAGACTTGTCTCTTCTTAATCAACTGATTACACTACAAAAAGGTATACGATCCAGACTTAATCCTAATCCTCATTATATCGGTTTAAGTTACCATCGTCTCTCATCATCCTATTGTGCATTTGTGTCATCTTTGTTCTCTGTTTCTATCCCTAAGTCTACAGCACTGCCTCATCTCGGATGGCGACAGGCTATTATTGACGAGATGTCTGATTTGCATACGAGTGATACTTGGGAGTTTGTTCTTGTTCCTTCGGGTAAATCAACTATTGGTTGTCGTTGAGTGTATGCAGTCAAAGTTGGTCCGGATGGCTAGGTTGATCGAATTAAGGCTCGTCTTGTTGCCAAAGGATATACTCAAATATTTGGACTTGATTACAGTGATACTTTCTCTCCCGTGGCTAAAATTGCATCAGTCCGCCTTTTTCTATCCATGGTTGATGTTCGCCATTGGCCCCTCTATCAGCAGGACATCAAGAATGTTTTTTTACACGGTGACCTTGAGGATGAAGTTTATATGGAGCAACCACCTGGGTTTGTTGCTCAGAGGGAGTCTCGTGGCCTTGTATGTCGCTTGCGTCGGTCACTTTATGGTCTAAAGCAGTCTCCTCGAGCCTGGTTTGGTAAGTTTAGCATAGTTATCCGGGAATTTGGCATGATTCAGAGTGAAGCTGGTCACTCTGTGTTCTATCGGCATTCTTCCTTGAGTCTCTATATTTATCCGGTGGTCTATGTTGATGACATTGTTATTACCGGCAATGACCAGGATGGTATTACTAAATTAAAACAACATCTCTTGCAACACTTTCAGACTAAGGATCTGGGCACTAAAGTATTTTCTGGGTATTGAGGTTGCTCAGTCTAGCTCAGGTGTTGTGATCTCACAACGAAAGTATGCTTTAGATATTCTTGAAGAGACAGGAATGACAGGTCGTAGACCGGTTGACACCCCGATGGATCCGAATTCTAAACTTATGCCAGGACAGGGGGAGCCTCTTAGCGATCCTGCAAAGATTTAGGAGGTTGGTTGGAAAATTGAATTGCCTCACAGTGACTAGACCTGACATTTCTTTTCCGATGAGTGTTGTAAGTCAATTTATGGATTCACCGTGCGATAGTCACTGGAATGCAGTTGTTCGTATTCTTCGGTATATAAAATCAGCTCCAGGCAAAGGATTACTATTCGAGGATCGAAGCCACGAGCAGATTGTTGGGTACACAGATGCTGATTGGGCTAGATCACCTTCTAATAGACGATCTACATCTGGATATTGTGTTCTAGTAGGAGGTAATTTGGCCTCGTGAAAGAGCAAGAAACAAAATGTAGTTGCTCGGTCTAGTCAGAAGCAGAATATCGAGCAATGGTTATGGCGACATGTGAGCTAATTTGGATCAAACAGTTGCTCAAGGAGTTGAAATTTGGCGAGATTAGTGAGATGGGACTTATTTGCGATAATCAAGTTGATCTTCATATTGCGCCAAATCCAGTATTCCGCAAGAGAACTATACACATCGAGATTGACTGTCACTTTGTTAGAGAAAGATACTTTTGGGAGATATTAATACAAATTTTTTTATGATCAGCTTGATCAGCTTGCAGATATTTTCACTAAGTCCCTCACTGGTCCTCGTATTAACTACATATGTAACAAGCTCGGTACATATGATCTGTATGCACCAGCTTGAGGGGGAGTGCTAGATACTTGTGTAAATATGTCCTAATCCCATATGTAGTAGATTTATAATATGTCTTAGTTTGATATGTAGTAGGAGTAGAATATATATTATATATAGGGCTCATTGTATCATTGTTAATACATCAATAAATATTTTTCTCCCGTGCTTTCTCACAGGGGTGTCAACCGGTCTACAACCTGTCATTCATGTCTCTTCAAGAATATCTAAGGCATATTTTCGTTGTGAGATCACAACACCCGAGCTAGACTGAGCAACCTCAATACCCAGAAAATACTTTAGTTTGCCCAGATGACTGTGCTGAACTTACCAAGGGATGTTGTTTTAATTTAGTAATACCATCTTGGTCATTGCCGGTAATAATAATGTCATCAACATAGACCACCAGATAAATACGCAGACTCAGGGCAAAATGCCGATAGAACACACAGTGATCAGTTTCACTCTAAATCATGCCAAATTCCCGGATAACTGTGCTGAACTTACCAAACTAGGCTCGAGGAGACTGCTTTAGACCATAAAGTGACCGACGCAAGCAACATACAAGGCCACGAGACTCCCCCTGAGCAACAAACCCAGGTGGTTCCTCCATATAAACTTCATCCTCAAGGTCACCGTGTAAAAAGGCATTCTTAATGTCGAGCTGATAGAGGGGCCAATGGCGAACAGCAGCCATGAATAGAAAAAGGCGGACTGATGCTATCTTAGCCACAGGAGAGAATGTATCACTATAATCGAGCCCAAATATCTAAGTATATCCTTTGGCAACAAGACGATCTTTTAGACGATCAACATTACCATGAGGATCAACCTTGACTGCATACACCCAACGACAACCAACAGTAGATTTACCGGAGGGAAGAGGGACGAGCTCCCAAGTACCACTCGTATGTAAAGCAGACATCTCGTCAATCATAGCCTGTCGCTATCCTGGATGAGACAATGCTTCACCTGTTGACTTAGGGATGGAAACATAGGACAAAGAAGATAGAAAAGCATAATAGGGTGATGACAAATGATGATTACCCAAGCCGACATAACGGGGATTAGGATTAAGGGTTGTTCATATACCTTTCCGAAGTGCAATCGGTTGATTAAGAGGAGACAAGTCCGTAGTATAAGTAGGGTCATGTGCAGGACGTGAATCAGCTGGGCCTGATGCTGGGCACGGACGACAATGATATGTCAAAAGTGGTGTTCCTGTGGCAGGGAGTCTAGGAGGATCCACACAAGACTCCTCAACGGCCGAAATGGATAGAGGAGCTATAGAAGACTCGGGTAAGACTTGTGTGGTGGAAGGAGAAGGAGGAGCTATAGTAGGTTCGAGAGCACGAGGAGCTAACTTATCTTTTTTCGAGGGGCTAAGTTATGAACGAAACAAGTGCTCCCAAAAACACGAGTGGGAACAGAGTATATGAGTGATTGGGGAAACAATACTGCATACGGTATCTGATTCTAGGGTGGGAGAAGAAGGCATCCGATTAACTAAATAACAAGCTGTGAGAACTGCATCGCCCCAAAAACGTAACGCAACATGAGATTCAATGAGAAATGTGCGAGCAGTCTCAATGATGTGCCTATTCTTTCTCTCTGTAACCCCATTTTGCTGAGGGGTATACGGACAAGAGATCTGATGAATAATTCTTTGAGAAGTCATAAATTGCTGAAATTGAGTGGATAAATATTCTAAGGCATTATCACTGCGAAAAGTGCGAATAGAGACACCAAATTGATTTTTAATTTCAGCACAAAAATTGTGGAATATAGAAAATAACTCAGAACGATCTTAAGAAAATCGAAGTACATCTTGAATGATCATCAATGAAACTAACAAAATAACGAAATCATAAGGTTGAACTGACTCTGCTAGGACCCCATATATCAGAATGAACTAAAGAAAAAATAGACTCTGCGTGACTCTCAATACTACGAGGATAGGAGGCTCGAGTATGTTTCCCGAGCCAACATGACTCACACTCTAATGTGAATAAACTGGACAAACTAGGCACCATCTTCTAAAGCTTGGATAAGCTTGGATGTCCTAAACGTCTGTGAATTAGGTCCGGGGGATCCGTAACTAGACATGCCTTGGAGGATTTGAGGGAGTTAAGGTAGTAAAGCCCTTCTGATTCAAGTCCTGTTCCAATCGTCTGCCCTGTACTGCAGTCCTGCATAATAAAAGAATCATCAATAAAATATATACCACAATGGAGGCACGAGTCAAACGACTAACAGATGCAAGATTAAAAGGACAGCCAGGGACATAAAGAACGGAATCTAGAGTGATAGAGGGTAGGGGATTCGCTTGTCCAACTCCTTTTGCTTTGGTTTGAGACCCATTGGCTAAAGTAGCAGAGGGAAGAGGCTATGAATACGCAATATTTGACAAAAAGTTATTTATTACCAGAGATATGATTAGAACCGGCTGAGTCCACAACCCATTATTCAGAAGGACTAGACTGGGAACACAAGCAAAAGAATTACCAGCAACAGAAGTATTAGTCTAAGCAACAGAAACTACTTGTGGAGATGTCTGCTTACTTGCTCGATATCGAAGGAACTCATTATACTCCCCTTCGGATAAAGAAAATCCCTGGTTACCTGTAGTCTCAGTCTGAGCAACATAATCATTTTTGGGTGGACGGCCATGTAGAGAATAACATACATCACGAGTGTGTCCAAGTTTATGACAATAAGAGCACTTGGGTCTAGATCTTCCAAAACGACCTCCTCCTCGACTATTCTCCATAGTATGAGATGCCCGATTGTCCACTGATTGGGATACGAGGACAGATGAGTCAAGTGTTTGCGGTGAGCTTACTGGGTGGCTAGGTGCTGCAGCAAGGCGAAGTAATCGAGAGAATAATTCATCGACTGTGGGGACAGTTGGACTAGCCAAAATCTAGTCACGTACTGAATCAAGGTCATTAGAGAGTCTAGCGAGTGTAAGAACTAGAAACATCTTCTGTCGTTGCTCTTGTTGTTTTTCAATACTAGCAGAAACTGGCATCAACGTCTCAAATTCTTCCATGACTGCCCGAACTTGTCCCAAGTAAGTAGACATATCTAATTCTTGTTTCTTCAAGTTTGTCATTCGCGACATTACATCATAGAAACGAGATATGTCATTAGTGTAGTGATTACAAGCCTTTTCCCAAACAAAATAACATGTCTGGAATGGACGGAACAAGGGCATCAACTTGGAATCAATAGATCGCCATAGGATACTACATAACTGAGCATCGACCTTCTCCCACTGTGTTTTGGCCTTTTCATCACCTTCGCCAGCCTTTTTTGTTAAGTGATCTTGAACTCCTTGACCTTTACACCACAACTCGACGGATGAAGCCCAATCTAAGTAATTTGAACCTCCCATTAAAGGTTCTGAGGTAATTATAACACCAGAACTGCCAGAACCCGGGTTTCTAGACCCTAAAGCATCGATTCTCAAAGACATGGTTGGATTATCACCAGATAACAAAAAGAATCAACTGAAAGTTCTCTGAAACAGATGCTAAAAATACTGTTTTTGGTGAAAAAGTACTGTAGCTACCGGAAAAAATTCAAAGTGGTCAGAATCAAACGAAAACAGGATGGGTAGGCTCGGAAAAATCAGACGAACACACTGTCCAAAAGGAATTTTTCGAAATTCTAGCCAGAAGGGCCCTAACGCGCCGGCGCGTGGGGCTGACGCGCCGCTGCCGACAGTGCTCCGGCAGGCGCGTGGGGGCGCGTAAGGTGGTTTTTTCGGTGAAATTTCTGGGGTTTGGTCGGATTTGTGTTGGGGACCTTTTGGTGATGTTGGATTTTGCACAACACTGAGTAATTAGTGACTTTTACGCAATTAGTCACTTAGGTCACCGGAAAATTGCACGGTGACTTGAGTTATTTCTTTCCGAATATCGTTGGAATGACGCACAACGATTAATTTCTCATTGTAGCTCCGATACCATGTGAGAAAGTACGGAAGAAAAATATATTATTGATGTATTAACAATGATACAATGAGCCCTATATATAATACATATTCTATTCCTACTACATATCAGACTAGGACATATTATAAACCTACTACATATGGGATTAGGACATATTTATATGTATCTAACAATAGGGTATGTGGAGGGAGTAAAAGGATACAAACTTTGGTGTTTGTCTTTACTCAAATTTATAGTTAGTAGAGATGTCACCTTCAATGAATCCTCTATACTTGATCCTCGTAAAGTTTCCGTTGAGTTTTCAGGAAACAAGAACAACGAGTAGGTGGAGCCTCCGGTGGAGCTTGCCAAGGAAAAGGATAAAGAGACTCAGGTTAAAGATGAGTCAGAATATGTAGACCTTGAAGAACTTGCTGTCAATGAACCATACACAATTGCGAAATGGAGGGAGAAGAGGCAGACACGAGAACCGGAACGCCTTATAAATCAAGCGAACTTGATTGCATATGTGTCCGTAGCTGCACAAGAAGAGATTAAGGATCTGGAGCCCTCCTCGTATATTGAAGCAACTTCTTGCAAGGATGTTGTACAATAGTGGTTAGCCATGATTGAAGAGATGGAGTCTCTTCACAAGAATCAGACATGGGTCTTAGTGAAAAGACAAAAGGGGAAGAGGACAGTTGGATGCAAGTGGATCTACAGAAAGAAAGAGGGAATTCTTGAAGTGGAAGATGCTAGGTTCAAGCCAAGATTGGTTGCAAAAGGTTTCAGTTAGAAGGAGGGAATTGACTACAATGAGATTTTCTCTCCAGTCGTGAAGCATAGCTCAATTCGCGTGTTACTAGTTGGTTGCACAATACTTGGAGCTTCAACAGCTTGATGTCAAAACTGCTTTCTTACACGGTGATCTAGAAGAGACAATCTATATGGATCAGAAGGTTTCCTAGCTGAGGGAAAAGAAGATCACGTATGCCAACTAAAGAAGTCTTTGTATGATTTGAAGCAATCCCCTAGACAGTGGTACAAGAGGTTTGACGCATTCATGACTACACATGAATTCTCAAGGAGTGCATTTGATAGTTGTGTGTATCACAAGAAGATGTCTGGTAACTCAATGATTTATTTACTGTTGTATGTTGATGATATGCTTATTGCTGCTAACAACATTACAGAGATAAATGCTTTGAAGAAACTGTTGAGTAAGGAATTTGACACGAAGAATTTAGGAGCTGCAAAGAAAATCCTTGGTATGGAGATTTCAAGAGAAGAAGGTGTTGTACATCTTTCTCGAAAGAGGTATATTGAAAGGATTCTCAAGAGATTCAATATGCATACGTGCAAGCGTGTAAGTGCACCATTAGCTCCTCATTTTAAACTTTCAGAATTACAAATGCCTGAGTCCGAGGATGAGGTCGAGCATATGTCAAAGATTCCTTATGTCAAAGATTCCTTAGACTTTCAGAATTACAAATGCCTGAGTCCGAAGATGAGGTCGAGCATATGTCAAAGATTCCTTATGTCAATGCAGTTGGTAGCATTATGTATGCTATGGTATGCACACATGCAGATATTGCTCAATTTGTAAGTGTGGTAAGTAGATACATGTCCAGCCCAGGAAAAAGGCATCTGGAAGCTCTCAAGTGGATATTGAGATATCTCAAGGGAGCAGATTTCAAGAGAAGACGGTGTTGTACATCTTTCTCATAAGAGGTATATTGAAAGGATTCTCAAGAGATTCAATATGCATACGTGCAAGCCTCTACACCATTAGCTCCTCATTTTAAACTTTCAGAATTACAAATGCCTGAGTCCGAGGATGGGGTCGAGCATATGTCAAAGATTCCTTATGTCAATGCAGTTGGTAGCATTATGTATGATATGGTATGCACACGTCCAGATATTGCTCAATCTGTAAGTGTGGTAAGTAGATACATGTCCAGCCCTAGGAAAGAGGCATTGGGAAGCTGTCAAGTGGATATTGAGATATCTCAAGGGAGCAGCTTCTGGAATTGGTCTGACTTTTTGAAAAAGTGGTGGAGGTATTTCAATTCTCGGTTATGTGGATTCGGACTATGCATGAGATCTTGACAAAAGAAGGTCCACAATTGGATATATCTTTATCCTCGTTGGCAATGCCATTAGTTGGAAGTCAACTATGTAGTCGATTGTCGCTTTGTCTACGACCGAAGCAGAATACATGGCAGCAGCGGAGGCGGTGAAGGAAGCTATCTGGTTAAAAGGTTTAGTAACGGAATTGAGTTTGGTTCAGCTGGAATCAACTCTTAGATGTGATAGTCAGGGTGCTATTCATCTAATGAAAAATCAAAGATTTCATGAGCGCACTAAACACATCGATGTCAGATTTCATTTCCTTCGAGGTGTTGTTGAAGAGGGAACTATCAAGGTCGTGAAGGTTATCACAGACGATAATGCTGTAGATATGTTGACCAAGATAGTCCCGCTCGCTAAGTTTGTACACTGCAAAGACTTGGCGGGGGTGTGCATTAACTCATGCAACTCCGAAGAGAACAGTTATTAGGTGGAGGTGGTATATTCAACCATGGTTTGATTCTTCTTGTTTCTTACAACGGGATTGCCTAGTAAGCTTTGAAGTTTTGGCCAGAGTTGTTCACGCGCACGCTCGAAATGCAAACCAAGGAGGAGATTGAAAATGTTGGTTTATGTCAATGGCATGCCAATTGGAAGAGTTGGTGGAAAGAGTTGGCATGAATGCTAGGAGGAAGCTTCCTACTTTGATGTCACCCATGACATCAAGAGGAGGTAGTTTGATGTCACCAATGACATCAAGAGGAGGTTCTTACCTCTATAAATAGATGCACTCTTTCATTTGTATAAACCATCCCCAAAAAGAATACAATATATTGTAGTGAGTAAAGAGTTAACTGGGAAATCTCCCCTTCCTTTGTAAATAATAGAAAGGCAATTGTTCTCTGGTGGACGTAGGATTATTTTGATCCAAACCACGTTAAATCTTGTGTTCTTTCTTTTACTTTTCCGCTAACAATTTTGGTTCAAAATACGTGTCCAGTTATGTAATAAAAAAAGAATTCAATTTGTTTTTACAAAATTACCCCTATGTACATAAAATTTTGCTCCTCACATTAAATGTTTAATTAGGGGTAGTTTAGTCATAGTAGATATTTTTGTATAGAATTTAGTATTTTCTTAATGGGCGTGCTAAAAGTAAATTGGTCACTTATTGTGAACCGGAGGGAATAGTTAATAACCATACTCCCATATGTATTAGGAGTATGACATGTATTATATATATATAGGACTCATTGTATCATTGTCATAATTAATGAATAATATTTTTTCCCATGCATTTTCACATGGTATCAGAACAATCGTGAGATATTTATCGCTGTGCATAAATTTTAGCAACTCCGGAAGAAATAAAAATATAGCCCTTTTCCGGCAAAACAACATTGTCCGCAAGAAAAAGTCTATATTCGTCGGTGTTGTGCAAAAACTGATACTACCACGAGATAGACCAGCTTTCGGCGACCAAACCATAAAAATATCTCCGGCAGACCCCCTCCCATGCGCCCTCACGCGCTGCTGGGAAAATATTTTCCAATAAGTCTCCGACGTCACGCGCCGACGGGTGAGGCTTCTTCTGGCCATTTTCTGGTGGAGCTTCTTCAAGATAGCCTAATCACACAGCAATTCCCAGTCCATTGGTACTATTTCCGACAGATTCCCATAACTTTGAAATTTTCCGGCGAGCTATAGTGATTTTTCCAACGTGAACAGTGATCCCTAGAAAATTTCTGCTTTTTCCAGCACGATATTATAATGGCATTCGTGTCGGAAGTCTTTAACTCACAATCCGTTGCATCCAATGCATTGAATCCAATCCAATCATATCCTCATTATGTCGGTTTAAGTTACCATCGTGTCTCACCATCCCATTGTGCATTTGTGTCATCATTGTAAAGGTGAAGAACTGTCTCATCCCGGATGGCGACAGGCTATGATTGACGAGGTGTCTGCTTTATATACGAGTGGTACTTGGGAGCTTGTTCCTCTTCCTTCGGGTAAATCAACTGTTGGTTGTCGTTGGGTGTATGCAGTCAAAGTTGGTCCAGATGGCCAGGTTGATCGACTTAAGGCTCGTCTTGTTGTCAAAGGATATACTCAAATATTTGGACTCGATTATAGTGATACTTTCTCACCTGTGGCTAAAATTGCATCAGTCCGCCTTTTTCTATCCATGGTTGTTATCTGCCATTGGCCTCTCTATCAGTTGGACATTAAGAATGATTTTCTTCACGGTGACCTTGAGGATGAGGTATATATGGAGCAACTACATGGTTTGTTGCTCAGGGGGAGTCTAGTGGCCTTATATGTCGGTTGCACCGGTTCCCCTACGGTCTAAAGTAGTCTCCTCGGATCTGGTTTGGTAAATTCAGCACAGTTATTCAGGAATTTGGCATGACTCGTAGTGAAGATGATCACTCTATATTTTATCGACATTCTGCTTCAAATCTCTGTATTTATCTCGTCGTTTATGTTGACAACATTATTATTACCGGCAATGATTAGGACGGTATTAGTAAGTTGAAGTAACATCTCTTTCAACACTTTCAGAATAAGGATCTGGGTAGATTAAAGTATTTTCTGGGTATTGAGATTGCTCAGTCTAGCTCAAGTATTGTGTTCTCACAACGAAAGTATGCCTTAAATATTCTTAAGCAGACAGGAATGACAGGTTGTAGACGTGTTGACACTCCGATAGATCCGAATTCTAAAGTTCTGCCAGGACAAGGGGAGCCTCTTAACAATCCTACAAGATAGAGGCAGTTGGTTGGTAAATTAAATTATCTCATAGTGACTAGACCTGACATTTCCTTTCCTACGAGTGTTGTGAGTCAGTTTATGGATTCTCCCTGTGATAGTCATTAGGATGCAATTGTTCGCATTCTTCGGTATATAAAATCAGCTCTAGGCAAAGGCTTATTATTTGAGGATCGTGGCCATGAGCAAATCGTTGGATGCTCACATGCTGATTGGGCAGGATCACCTTCTGATAGACGTTCTACGTCTAGATATTGTATCTTAGTAGGAGGAAATTTGGTGTCTTGTAAGAGCAAGAAACATAGAATCGAGCAATAGCTATGGCGACATGTGAGCTAATTTGGATCAAACAGTTGCTCAAGGAGTTGGAATTTGGTGAGATTAGTTAGATGGAACTTGTGTGTGATAATCAAGCTGCTCTTCATATTGCGTCAAATTCGGTATTCTATGAGAAAACTAAACACATCGAGATTGACTGTCACTTTGTTAAAGAAAAGAAAGATACTCTCGGGAGATGTTGCTATAAAATTTGTAAAGTCGAATGATCAGCTTGCTCATATTTTCACCAAGTCCCTTACTGGTCCTCGTATTAGTTATACATGTAACAAGCTCGGTACACATGATTTATATGCACTAGCTTGAGGGGAGTGTCAGTTTGATAGTTAAATAGTAGTAAATAACCCTAATCCTATATATATTAGGACACGAACCATAAAAGTCCAAAACTAATACATTCGGAAAAAGTTACTAAGATGAGCTTGTACAAGCTTTTGACAGTTTTTGGCTTCTCCTTTATACTAAACCCAGGACTTTGCAATTGCTAGCCAAAGCATTTTCCAGCATTTATTTTTGGGCCTTGATCTACATTCATTGAGATCATTAGCGGAAGGCAAATGAGAACTAGAATGACTCAATACCCCTTGACAAAGAAACAATTCTGGTACAAATTTAAATACTATAACAAATATAAAACAAACAGAATTAAGTAGCAATAATTTTGAACTTTGGTTTGAAGCATCATTGTTTTCTCCTCAAAGGCTAAGCTGCTCGGTCTCTTCCAATATGTCTCCTCCCCGGCGCGTGTTGGATCCTCCAAATGTAGTGCATTTTTGGAGGATCCGTCACGGTGCGACAGCCTTTCGGAGTGTCCATGAATCATAGCTCAATCGGCCAGCATTATGCCATGTTCACATGTCATGTATTTCTGAATTTCCATACTAGGAACGAATCACCACCCTCCTACCCCCAAAAAACAGACAGAGCTAAACTATTTGAATCCTTAACACAGCATATTACATTATACATACACGAAAAGTGGGGAAAAAAAGAGAAAAAAGAACCCGAGTTTTAGCACAGAAAGCAAAAGAACATAAAACTAAAAGAAAAATACTGAACAAATGCACATGTTTGCTAATTCATTAGCAAAAGCCTGCTTAGAGCTTACCTCCTCGGGAGTCCACTGACTGGAACGCCTCTTAGGACCACTCGTCCTCCTGCAACATTAACAAGAAACAATAAAAAATTCCGTAACTTTTCTGAAGTTCAAAATGACAACAGAAAGGGTGTGAAGATAATAATCCTCCCAAAGCTCACAATCAAGTATAACTTTCAATACAGTTCAAACTATTTCATGGTAAGTATAGAACAAAGTTAAATGAACTGACTAGTAATATTCAAGCAAATAGATAGATCATCGAATGTCCACAAACATCTAAACTAGACAGCCAATTTATGAGAAGAACTATCAACCTTTAACTGATCTCTTGAAGCACCAGAATTCCTAGTGTACTTTGTCAAAGATTAGCATAGTGTATTATAGCAGAGCAAAAAGGCTGTGTTGCCTTGACCCTTAAATTAAACATTAGGAAGTCATTTTTGCCATCGAAAACTATAGATACAAATGAAAATTATATCTTGTCTGAACATATGTTACAGAGGTAACACAACAAACTTACTCTGGCTTCTTCTCCTACATCTCCGTTTACTTTTTTTAAGCATCTCTGATTTCTAACTACCTAGGAAAAGTAAAAGAAAGTCCATGTGACTTGGTGAATTACCCGTGCGAAGGCTGAACTCTTTGCAGACTACTGATATCATTTGAAGGCGTTGTGCTGGTTTTATCACTTTCCATGGTCACTTGAGACAAAGGCACATCTGGACAATCCAACATCCAAAGGTCGAAAACTCTCTCCAAAATGTCTTCCCAAATTCATTATGTGTCACACCTTAAGATGTAAGAGATCCTACCTGATCTGATGACAAAACAAGATGAACTGTTACAACAGATAACGTGCTAGTTGCTATAAAGCTGATCTAACAAAGCATGAAATAAGAACATTTGTAGAATTTCCTTGGACGAAAAATGAGAGAGGAAACTAGTTTATTATCCCATCAATTAATATGCCAGAACTGCTTCATGAATCAACCAGATATGATAAATTCAAGCATTACGATGGTTTCATACGAAGCTGAATTTTTAGAGTCAGTAACCTGGATTACCACAAAAAAACTTAAACAAAACCAGGAAAGTCCTTATTCCTAGCACCAGAAAGTAGTCTATACAATGAATTTTTTTTCTCAAAATTCAGAACTAAAACCAAAAGATAGTTTTAGCCTCTCATTATGCACGTGTGTAAGCATTTTCAATTTAACAGAAACACGAATCACCATTTATCCATCCCTTTCCTGCTCATCTATTGATCAGAAAACCTCAAGTTTGTGTACTGAAAACTACAAGGCAGAATCAAGGAAGCAGAATATATCAAATACAATAACATTCTGCAGCAAATTAGCGTCCTGTAAATACTAGCTAAATATTTAAAATGAACTCTTATAAATTACAACAAAAGGTCAAAAGTAAACCACGAAAACTGTTTAATCGTTGGTCTCTACAAACTAAATGCAAGCTACACAAAGGCTCCTTTTTCCAATAATCAAGAGCTAGCACCAAACAAGAATCTATTCATACCTTATCACAGAACCATGTGGATAAAATTTGCATGAATAAAAAATCACAAGGCACAAGTCAGCTGTACAACAACAACAACAACAACAACAACAACAACAACAACAACAACAACAACTACCCAGTATAGTCCCACAAGGTGGGGTCTGGGGAGGGTAATATGTAGACAAGCCTTACCCCTACCCAAAAGGGTAGAGAGGCTGTT
Organism: Nicotiana noctiflora; assembly: GCA_032618575.1. Taxonomy (NCBI): domain Eukaryota; kingdom Viridiplantae; phylum Streptophyta; class Magnoliopsida; order Solanales; family Solanaceae; genus Nicotiana; species Nicotiana noctiflora. The sequence goes on along the minus strand of JASVEL010008787.1, from coordinate 90,888 downwards.
TCCAATCGACCCTCGGCTTAGAGAAGGAAAGGGAAAGCAACAACAAAAACAAAAACAAAAGAGCATTAGTAATTCCAGCAGAAATCGCATAAATAGTTATCTAAACATAAGAATTATACATAAAATGACATGCAATAATATCAAACAGTAGCTACCATAAATAACTACCATAAGGGGGACACAATCCAATGCACGAATCATCTACGAGTCGCCCTGACAAGCCTCACCCAACCCCGGGAAAGGAGTATAAAAAATTCAAGGAGCCCCTATCCTATACTAGACCTCCAGACTTTTCTATCGAGGGCCATGTCCTCGGAAATATGCATCCTAGCCATGTCATGCCTAATCACCTCTCCCCAATACCTCTTAGGCCTCCCTCTGCCTCTCCTCACGCCGACCACCGCCAGTCGCTCACAACTTCTCACTGGGGCATCAGGACTTCTCCTCCGCACATGCCCGAACCACCTGAGTCTCGCTTCTCGCAGCTTCTCATCCATTGGGGCTACCCCACCATTTCCCGAATAACTTCATTCTTAATATTATCTAACCTGGTGTACCCGCACATCTACCTAAACATCCTCATCTCCGCAACCTTCGCTCTCTGAACATGATAGTTCTTAACCAGCTATGACTCCGCCCCATACAACATGGTAGGTCTAACCACAGCTCTATAAAACCTCCCCTTGAGTTTCGGTGGCACTTTCTTGTAAGACAAGACTCCGATGCAAGCCTCCACTTCGACCATCCCGCTCCTATACGATGAGTGACATCCCCGTCAATCTCTCCGTCCCCCTGAATCATCGACCCAAAATATCTGAAACTGTCCCTCTTAGCGATGACCTGAGCTCCAATCATTACGTCCCTGCCTACTTCGCTCGGCTCGGCGCTAAACTTGCATTCCACGTATTCAGTCTTAGATCTGCTTATTTTGAAACCCTTAGACTCGAGAGTCTGTCTCCATACTTCTAGCCTCTCATTCACACCGACCCTCATCTCGTCTATCAAGACTATGTCATCAGCAAATAGCATCACCATGGTACATCCCCTTGAATGTGGCGTGTTAGTGCATCCATCACCAAGGCAAATAAGAAAGGGCCAAGCGTAGATCCTTGATGAAGCCCCATAACTACCGGGAAATGGTCTGAGTCGCCACTCACTGTCCTAACCCTAGTCTTAGCTCCCTCGTACATGTCCTTCATCGCTCTGATGTAGGCTTCCGGCACGCTCTTCGCCTCCAGGCACCTCCATAGCACCTCCCCGGGACCTTGTCATACGCCTTTTCCAAGTCAATAAACATCATGTGCATGTCCTTCTTATCCTTGAACTGTTCCACCAATCTCCTGACAAGGTGGATAACTTCTGTAGTGGAGCGACCCGGCATGAAACCAAACTGGTTCACCGATATAGATGTCATCTCCCTCACCCTCGCCTCGATCACCCTCTCCCAGACCTTCATGGTGTGACTTATTAATTTGATACCCCTATAGTTGTTGCAACACTGGATATCCCCTTTGTTTTTGTACAAGGGCACCACCGTACTCCACCTCCACTCCTCCGGCATCCTTTTAGTCCCGTAGATCGCATTGAACAACCTAGAGAGTCACTCCACTCCTGACCTACCCATGCATTTCCAGAACTCCACCGGGATCTCGTCAGGCCCGGTCGCTCGGCCCCTACTCATCCTTCGCAAAGCCCCTATGACCTCATCCACCCTAATGCGCCTGCAGTACCCAAGGTCTCTATGGTGCTCTGAATGCCCCAGCTCCCCAAGCTCTATGTTTCGATCCCCCTCCTCGTTAAGAAGATCTCGAAAGTACGTCTGCCACCTCTGCTTGACCTAAGACTCACCCATCAAAACTCTACCATCCTCGTCCTTGATGCACCGGACTTGGTCTAGATCCCGCGCCTTCCTCTCCCTTACTTTAGCTAACTGGAATAACTTCCTGTCCCCGCCTCTCTCCCCTAATTCCTCGTACATGCGACCAAACGCCGCGTTTTTAGCTTCCGTAACCGCCAGCTTTGCTTCCTTCCTCGCCACCTTGTAGGTCTCCCTGTTCACTCTCCTTTCATCCTCGTTAGTGCTCCCTGCCAACTTAGCAAACGCTGCCTTCTTTACCTCCACTTTTCCTGGACTACATCGTTCCACCACCAGTCACCCTGATGTCTACCAGAATAGCCCTTGGCTACCCCGAGCACATCCCGTGCTACCTCCCTAACTAAGTTCGCCGTCTCCGACCACATTGCGTCCGCTTCCCCAGAACTTCTCCAAGCTCCACCATCAACTAACCTCCTCTCAAACTCCTGGGCTTTCTCCTTAGTCAGAGCACCCCATCTAATTCGCGGTCGTCCCCGAGCACTCCTCCTCTTCCTCTTCACCCAGAGGCCGACATCCATCACTAGGAGTCTATGAAGAGTCGAAAGGGACTCCCCCGGAATAACCTTGCAGTCCTTGCATAAGCCTCTATCGCTCCTTCTGAGAATGAGGTAATCAATCCGGGTCCTCGCCGCCGAACTTTTGAAGGTGACCAAATGCTCTTCCCTCTTCTGAAATGTCGAGTTCGCAATTAGGAGCTCGGAAGCCCTAGCGAAATCAAGCAGTGACGTGCCTCCTCCGTTCCTAACCCCAAGGCCAAAGCCGCCGTGCACCTCGACATTTGCAAGTTTTTTTTTGGAGTAACAAGGAAGAAGGAAGAAGTAGGCACTGGACAAAGTGGCAGAACTTATGTCCGCCAAAGGAAGAAGGTGGTGTAGGTTTCAGATCTCTCTTTGATGTGTCTAAAGCCATGTTTGCAAAGCTATGGTGGAGATTCAGGACAACAAAATCACTATGGTCCAACTACATGTGGAACAAATATTGCAAGAAAGAGGCACCTACTGTGGTTCAATATAGGAAGAATGGTTCTCATGTTTGGAGAAAAATATTGAAAGCCAGAGATGAAGTCGAGCATGAAATATTTTGGGAGATGAACAGGGGAGCTACTAATATATGGCATGAAAATTGGACTGGATTGGGGCCTTTGTATCATGTAGTCCCTTCGAATGTTCACATCAATGAGGAGCTTCAGGAGGTGGCAGACTTAAGAGAAGAAGGGCAGTGGGAATGATGCACTGTTGAATCAAACTTTTCCAGCAGATATTGTAAATCACATCCGAGAAGAAGTACAGTTTATGCCTACTGATGAGTACTGGGACACTCCAAGGTGGATGCCTTCAACATCAGGAAAATTTACAGTGAGTAGTGCTTGGAAAATACTGAGACATAGAGAACCAGTTAGTTCAGAATATGCAAGGCTATGGACAAAAGGATTGCCCTTCAAAATCTCATTCTTTTGCTGGAGAGTTTGGAAAGGAAAGGTTCCAACAGATGATATATGGAGAAATGGAGGATATATGGTGGTTTCTAAATGCTGGTGCTGTCTTTCACCTAGAGAAGACTCTTTTCAGCATCTTTTCTTGCACAGTGATACTGCACAAAAAGTGTGGAGTACATTTAGCCAGGCTGCAGGTTTAATGATCAACATGATACAAGTGCATCAAATTATAAGGGAGTGGTGGAATGCTAAATGTTGTCCCAAGTTGAAACCTTTGTTTCAGGCAGTCCCTGCAGTTATTCTATGGGAGATATGGAAGAGGAGAAATACAATGAAACATGGAGGCTCAGTGTCTTGTAGCAGGGTTATTCATGAAGTAAATAGGACACTGCATTATTTGGCTAAGGTAAGATATCCATGGCTCACTGGGATTCCAATGTTGTGGCCGGATATGATCAAATTCTTCGAGCAATACAAGCCAGTTATAGTGACAAGAAGAGTAACATGGCAGACTCCATATGATAGATGGTTCAAATGCAACACCGATGGTGCATCGAGGGGGAATCCAGGCCTTAGCTCTTTTGGTTTTTGTGTGAGGGATCACAATGGAGATATGATTTTTGCTAGTGCAAGGGAGATAGGTGAAACAACAAACATAGTAGCAGAGGCAAAGGCAATAGTACATGGGCTGTCATACTGTGTGGAGAAGGAGTTACACCCATTGATCCTGGAAACTGACTCGTTGGTGATGAAAAAAGTGATTGAAGATGAATGGGAGGTACCATGGAGTATAGCAGCAGATGTGAAAAAGATCAAGGACTTCAAGAGGACATACAATGTCATATTTCAGCATGTACTAAGGGAGGGAAACACAGTAGCAGACTATTTAGCTAACTTGGTTTTTTCTTTTGCAGTTACAGTTAACTTTCATTCATTTCAAGAATTACCAGCTAAAGGAAAAGCATTGATCAACATGGACAAAGCTCAAATTCCTAATTTAAGAGTTCGGATTGCCAAAAGAAAAGCACCAGACTAATGGAGAGGCAACCATCGTCAGCACTGTGCTCATTAACTTACTGGAGGTTGTTAAATCACTGCTCAGTGGTATCAGCATGTATTCATGCTCAATCTGAGAGTGTTTTGATAATTTTCAGGAAGGGAGTGTGCACAGTAAAGGTTTCACTAGATGAGCAGATCAATTGTGAAAGCAATACATGCAGGAACATCATGAGCATTATTTGCGGGATCATTTGTTTTGGCATGGGAATGGAGATAGTATTAGCTATTCTAATTACCAGTAACATCAATTGGCTTCTGTTGATTTCACCGATTCATCGAAAAGGATTAAGTTTGAAGGTTTTGCAGCACACCATAAAAATCATAACAATTCCTTGGAACTCACGATCATTCACAGACATGGTATGGTTTCTGAGCAGTTTTGGACACTTTGACATGAGTTGCATTGGAAGATCAATTGTGCTATTGCTAGGCATGGTATGCACTCGAACTACATTGTCTCATCGAACAAGGACATATATGAAAATGGAAGTTACAACAGCCATTTGGAATTCACGATTACATACTGTTATGATATGGTTGCTTTATATGTTTGGAATATGTTGGATATTGCTGTGTCATTTTCCAGTGGTATTAGTATGTTTTCATACTCAGTCTGGAGATGATATAGTAGTAGACAATATATATGTGCTATGGTTATTGCAGGAAATCGAGGCAAGAGGTGAAAAGCACACAGGCAGCATCATCATCAACATCATTGGCTGGGCTTTCTGCATTGCAATGACAAAGATGTCACTGTTAGATAGCTCAAGGGACACGCTCACTTGGTTTGATTCAATTACACTAGTTCATCGAATATCAACAATCATGGCATACAACATGGAAGCTACAACAGATACTTGGAGCTCACGATCGACTAGTGTCAAGATATGGCTTATTTATGTGTTTGGAATATATTGGATATTATTATGTCATTTTTCAGTGGTATTAGTGTGGTTCCACACTCATTCTGGAGGTGACATAGTAGTATACAATGTACAAGGGCAACATATACTAAAGGTGATTGAGACAATATCTTTTCATTGCAGTGAATTATCGGATGGGAAGTCAATTCTTGTTCCTATACTGTGGTACTCTTGGATCGACTTGATCATTGCCTACACTCCACATACCTTGGCACCTGGTGAGAGCTTGAGTGGTGCTACATGGTACTTGAAATGGGCAGGAGAAGTCAATCATAGCTGCAGGACATGGAAATATTCATTTAGACTTCATGTTATAGATGATATTAGTTTTCTGATTAGATTCTATGTTTACATAGATTTATTTCACAGTCTACTGGTAGTAGCAGGACAAATTGTATCCTTTTGGACCCGGATTGGGATTTTTATTCGTTTATTTATATATTAGCCACTAGGTACAATGCCTAGTGGTATATTTTGCAAAAAAAAAAAAAAAAAAAAGCTCAGAAGCCCTAGCGAAATCAAGCAGTGAAGTGCCTCCTCCGTTCCTAACCCCAAAGCCAAAGAAAATGTCGAGTTCGCAATTAGGAGCTCAGAAGCCCTAGCGAAATCAAGCAGTGAAGTGCCTCCTCCGTTCCTAACCCCAAAGCCAAAGCCGCCGTGAACCTCACCATAACCACCAGCATCAGCCCCAATGTGACCATTAAAGTCCCCTCCAATAACTAACTTCTCAGATTGGGGAATACTACTCACCAAATCGTCCAAGCCCTCCCAAAAGCGCCTCTTAACCTCCTCATCCAAGCCCGATTGCGGTGCGTAAGCGCTGATGACGTTGAGGATGCAACCCCCAATAACCAACTTAATAGACATTAACCTATCGTTCACTCGCCTAACCTCAACCACGGACTCCCTTAGATCCTTATCCACCAAGATGCCCACACCATTCTTACCTCTCACGGCCCCAGAATACCACAACTTAAACCCGTCTGCATTCCTCGCCTTCGACCCTTTCCACCTAGTCTCTCGGACACAGGCTATGTTGACCCTCCTCTTCTGAAGAACCTTCGCCAACTCAATAGACTTTCCCGTCAGGGTGCCTATGTTCCACGACCCGATCCTTAATCTAAGAGCGTCCGCTACCCTCTTCCCACCCTTGCCTCCCGCCCTACCCGCAGAACCACTCCCAGCCCCCCTGCTCACCCCTGCCAACACCCCCGCCCCCCGAGGACATGACCTTACACTACCATCCCCCGTTGCGGCCACTATCCCTCCAACCGATTACGGAGGGCAGTTGCACACACGTACTATAGCGGAATACGCAAACTAATGCAAGTTAGGAATCGACAAAGTAAACCACACACAGGATATTTAGCTAGAAACGTAAAAAGGTGTAAAGAGTGAATACGAGGCCGGGAGGTACCAACTCCCGATGTAAAAACCTGGAAGTACGCTTTGATTCGCCCGATATCAACTACCGCTAGCTCTTGCACGTTTCGTCCGGTGATGCTTTGCTCTTCACGCCGAAAGCTCGCCTTGTCCGCCGTGGCTAGTACCTGGAAATCACACACACAACAAACTCCAAAAAAGCGGGGGGAGGGAGGGGGGACTGCCTAGCTCGGGAAAGGGGAGGGGTTGCCTAAAAGTCACAAAAAGAAGAGGGTAGGGTAGGGGGGTGTGAGAGAAGGGGGAATAGGGAGGAGATAGTGTGTAGAGGGGAGAGAGGAGAGGAAGAGAGGTAACTTCGGGGATTTGCCGGAGAAGGAGCGTCGCCGGAGGGGGTCACCGGGGTTAGGGGGTGGCAGGGGGGCGGGTAGGGGGTGAGGGCCGGGGTAGTGAAGAGAAAGGAGAGAGACTTACTGGGGGTGAGACACTTACTGGGGGTCGCCGGAAGGGTCGCCGGAGGGGGAGGAGGGGTCGCCGGGGGGGAGGGGGTCGCCGGAGGGGGTCTCCGGAGGGGGGGGGAGGAGGGTTGGGGAGCTGGGGGGGGTGGCTGGCTGCTGGGGAAGTTACCGTTGGGAGCCTCTGGAGAGAGAAAAGAGAGCGTAGTTCAAGAATATTCTGAGTCATCTGAACACTAGTATGTGAAAAACCTCCAATTGAGCCGACATATTTGATCTAAGACACAAGAAAAAGAATCTCATGGATGCACCAAAAACTAACTAACAATAATAGATCATCCCTTACATGTACAAAAGTTAATTTTTCATTGCTCAAAACTCTACTATTTCTCTTCTTTCACAGGATTCACATGTTCGCAACGGGGCAATGTCTCGTCCCAGCATCTTTTATTCCTTCTTCTACAGACACAACTATGTAGGATGTCCTTCCACTGTACAGGCTACAACCAGAACCAGTTCAATTCAATTCATCACATCTTTGTTTAATCATCTACACAACGAGCACTAGCTAACATATGTAATAAGTTCTCAATGTCTGAGTCGCTCCCCTTACTACCATGCAAACGAAAACGTTCACCTGCGCGCACTAGGAATTCAAACAGAAACATGCGGGAAAGCCCAACTCCTCCCTCACAAAAAGCCTATTGGTAATAAAATTTGGTTAGAATGTGTAATCACTTCTCAACCCCCTAGTGAGTATCTTTTTTTGTTTGTAGAGGGTTTTCACGAATCTCACTAAATGTCTATAATGAGATAAAAATTATGGACTTGGGATCAATAAAATATTCAAAATTGAAGTTTAATGGAACTAAGCAAAAATGATATTTTAAATCTATAAATTTCCCCACTGACTAGGTAACACTCTTTCCGCATCCCAACTAATATTGATATTTCATCCTTTTTTTCCCTCCTCTGATAATAAACTTAAAATTTTACCTTCATACTACACCAAAGTAAGCAACTCCACTTCCAACCGAGAGGTTGTGAGTTCGAGTCTCCCCAAGAGCAAGATGGAAAGTTCTTGGAGGGAATGATGCTGAGGGTCTATTTAGAAACAACCTCCGGGTAACGTCTGCGTACACACTACCCAAACCCCACTAAGTGGGATTATACTGGGTTGTTGTATACTACACCAAAGTAAAGCCAAAGCTTTATTAAAAAGTTAATATTGTTGCATTCTTCTTAGCTCAAAGCTGAAAAAGATGAACAATTTATATTGTCATCATCAGAACCAATATTCCAAAAACATTTGTATCCATTTTTTTATTTTTATAAGACGATTGCCCTAAAGCTTTCTGTTGATGATAATAATATATTCTCTTTTCTCTCTTCGTCTTCTTGAGCCGAGTGTCTTTCGGAAACAACCTCTCTACTCTCACAGGGTAGGGGTAAGGTCTGCATACACACTACCCTCCTCAGACCCCACTAGTAAAATTTTACTGGGTCGTTATTGTTGTTGATGATTGCACTAAGCCGAAGATTAACGTAATAATAGTTTGATCATAAATGAATCCACTAAATGGTGATTTCGTCGGGATATGAAATGGTCATGAATAGAATGGAATTGATAAAAGAAATTAAGCTCTATGAATTGACGTTGTAAGAAATATGTACAAAATCAGGTCACAGAAAAGATAATTGCAATGATTAGTAACCTACAAAAATATTTACACAATCGGGTAAAAGTTTGCGATTGAGGCTTAAGTTGATCGATTTGATCTGATAGGTAAGTAAAATTAGAAAATTCAAATTTGAGACAGAAAGACAGAAAAGAAATTACATATATGAGACACTAAGCTAAATGAAAAAAAGGCACAAAATTTTAATCCATCAACAGAAAACCTTTACACAGAAAATTAATACACTTAATCAAACTAAAATCAGATCACTTCACTAGGTATTATTTAATTCAATCACAAACTCAAATTAGGATTCAAGAAGCAAATTTTATAAGAAAACTACAACGATTTGACCTCTTTTTTTCAAGAATGCAAGAAATCATCAATAATAATTCGAACTACAACAACAAAGCAATTAACTTTCAATCAAAAACACCAAGCAGATATAGTGACAGGAACATTTAAAAAGGTGTACTCACCAATGGTACGACGAACTCGGCGCACATTAGAGAGAGAATGTGTGCGTGTGAGAGAGAGAGAAATGGTCATAGGAATTCAAATTATTAGGACTTAGGACCGGTAGACGGTAAAATTTTTGTAGACGAAATAATCTCAGCCGTTTGATTATTTCTATTTTGGTTACTTTTTTCAAAAATTTCAAGTGCAACGGTAAGTTCTACTTGCTACCGCTTTTATGGGTCGTCTTTTCTCTTTTTTCTTTTGAAGGAGAAGGGCAAATACATAATCAACCCCTAAACTTGACACCAAATTTCATTTAGACACTTTAACATACTCTTATTCCTATTAGACACCCCAACAGTTACAAAAGTGTGTCTATTGAACACTTGGTCAGGATTTGTCTTCAAAATGAAGCGCGTAGCCACCAAGCTCGCTGACATGAACAACATGACCAATAAATAGGCAACGCGTGTAAATAAAAAGAAATAAAAAGAACTTCCAAGACAAAAAATAGATAAATTATTATATTCTTAATAATCACTTTCCCCTTTCGTTGTCTTCCTCATGTTCAGGCAAGAGGGTAGAATTGGTCAGCCACGACTTGCCGGAAAGTTTCGGCAAGTACCAAGGATATCTGCGTACTTTTTCTTTCTTGCTTTTATCTTCTTTTTTTTGGAAGGGGTTCTGGAAGACTAAAGTATCTAGTTAGAACCCATCTTGGTGTAATAAAATATAAAAAATAAAGAAACAGATTATATTACTCTTCAGTTTCTGTTATATGTTCTCTGATGGAGCATACGATTTCAAATGCATATCCAGATGTTCTAACTTGCAGGGACCAATCTATATTTTCTATTTTTGTTTTTTTTTTTTTTGTAAAAGATATTTAAGATACACTCATCGAATCAATGCATGTAAATTTGTGAAAAATCACTGGAGAATAAAGTAAAGCAGTAGAAAGAAAATGGAGGATGGGGATGAGAACAGAAGCTGTGCCGTCTCACGGGGAGTTCTGTGAAGAGGAAGAAAGAGGAATAAGTAGGAAAAAATTTAACTTTCAAAATTTTTCACGCGCCCAACTCCAAAGTGAGAGTCACTTTTGTGCCACATGTGCGTGAGGTGCTCAATAGATACATTTTATTGGAGTTGGAGTGTCTAATCAAGATTATGTTAAAGTGTTCAAATGATATTTGGTGTCAAGTATAGGTGGCTGGTTATGTATTTGGCCGAAGGAGAATGATAAGACAAGAGGGGTTAGGTGTGATGACAAGCAACCTGCGTTTCCAATCAAAAAATTGTGAGTTCGAGTCTTCTCAATAGCAAGGTAGGAAGTTATTGGAGGTATGGATGCCGCCGGGTTTCTATTTGGAAACAGTCTCTCTAATTATACTGGGTTATTGTTGTTATTGTTATTGTTATTGTCTTTTGAAGGAGAATAATCTAATTTTTGGTTTAAATTACCAAATGTTATATAACCGATTTCAGTTAAAAAGCATAGTAACAACTTATATAAATGGCATCGGTAAATAAAATTTGTTCATTACTCAATTTTGTTCATCATGCTACCTCAAAATAAATTAACCCTCTTTTTTAATCAAAGGTGAGAATTTCTAAAAAAAAACTACTAATTAGTTTATTTAGAATTTTATTTATATGTATTAACAAATTTTACTAGCTATCGCTTTTGCTTTGCATCTTTCTTCTAGATTTGATGTTGTTCCTATTTTTCCTATGATTTTCGTGGTGATATTAATATTGTCTCCTTTGTCTTTTTATTTTCTTGAGCCGGGGGTCTTTTGAAAACAACTTCTCTACTACTTCGGAATTGGGGTAAGGTCTGCATACACACTACCCTCCTTAGACCATATTAGTGGATTTTACTGAGTTGTTATTGTTGTATTAACAAATTTTACTTCGACAAATTTATTAATTTTAACAAAAAATATTTAACCAACTTAAAAAAAATTATAAATTTAAGAAATTTAACGTAATAAGAATTCACAAACAAAAAGGAAGGTAAGAAAATGTGTTTGCTCCCACGAAGATTTGAATTTGTGAGCTCCACCCCCACTTTGAACTCATTTTGCCACTACTCCACAATTTTCATTTGTGTCAACTAGGGGTGGGCATCGGTCGATTCGGTTCGGTTAATTCGATTTTCGGTTTGTAATTTTAATAACCAAAACCGAACCATAATAACTTTGGTTCGGTTTTTTGATTTCAAGCCATGACAAAAATAATACAAAACAACGAAAATAGATTACTTTTTGCATTCGATGCAAGTGCTTTTAGTGTCGTCAACTAACCCATATACTTGTATATATCTTTCAAAAAAATATAAAAAATATGGAACATATATTTTTCGGTTCGGTCGGTATTATGCCCCCTAGTGTCAACTGGGTTCATCTTTTATTATATTGTCTGCTTTAATAATTTTTTGAAGAAACTAACACGAAAAAGAATTAATTTTTTTCACGAAGCGGGTTCAATTTAACCTCCTTACTATAAGGTGGGTCCGCCCTTGCATATATTAGGAAGAAAAACCCTCCAGGTCCCGTTGATACTTTTCCATCGCCTGTTGTGGAGGTGCTGGGAAGAGACATAGTTTATTTATGGTGGATTTTGTGCTTCCCTAGCCAAAACATATGCCACCTTATTTCCCTATATGAAGCTATGCTTGAGAGTTACTTTGATCCTTCTGTGTTACCTGGTGCAACAACCACCTGCAATTATTAACTAAGTTAGTGTAAGTAGGGTGATCGTTTTCTATATGCTCATTACCTCCGATGCATCCGTCTCTATTTCCATTGGAAATAGTTTGCGATCCAATATCGCATATAGACCTTTCTGGAGGGCTTGGAGCTCCACCTGAGTAGCAGATAATGTTGACATCTTTTTGTTGAATGTCATAATCTAGGAGCCTGCATTGTTTCTTATTACGCCTGCACTGGTATAAATACAAATATTGATTTCTTAATTGTTTAAAGAGATCAGAAATTTTCTATTGTTTAAAGCATTTATTGCAAAATATTTGGAAAAAAATCCTTATTCAACGGACAATATTTAGAGTCTATTTAACCAAGCTTCTGGATGACCGAAAGCATTACTTTTAGAAAAAAAAGCACTTTTATATTACAAAGTGCATCTTTCAAATATATTGGCTAAACATAAACTGTTATTTTTCAAAAGTTTTTTTTTTCTTTTCGATAGCATTTCCTTAAATAAGTATTACTAATTTTTTGTAGCTTGATCAAACGGGTTATTAGTAACAGTCAATTTCCGTTAACAAGCAACAAAAATTCAAAAGATATAATTTGTTATTTTGTTTTGTTTTCCAAAATTAAAAGATATAATTAGATTTTCCAATGAAAATAGAAAATTTTGTCTTAAAAAAATAGTTTGGATATTCGATTTTATCAAATTTAAAAAAAAAGGGGGGGGGGGGGTTGTCTAAAAATAATTTGACCGAACTACGCTAGTTTGATTCTCGTCTTTCGAGGCATGATATGTAGGCAACCCTTAAACGGGTCCAACCACCTCTTTTGTGTAAATAGTCAAAAATCAAGTGATGCTGTTTTGTCAAAATAGCTGAATGTCCCGAAAGGGCGCCGAAAGGTTGTTTATGCAAAAATGACCACTTTTGAGTCATTCCCCAATATCAGCGAGCACAACTTTAAAATCTTCATTTGAAGTACTGAAAGGCCGTATTTGCAAAAATTGAGCTTTATTTTGTGAAATTAGAATTGTGAAAGAAAATATATTTTTCTTTTTAGGACATAATAAGTGATTAAAATTACCGTAATAAATGTGCAGGATGAGCACGATTTGAAATGAACCAATTTTAAGCATGCATAAAATCCCTTTGGAGTTACGTCTATGGTGGAATGATTTGGGCGGAGAAGGGAAAATGGAAGTCAATAAACACCTGAAGGGACTTACCGGTTTATTAGACATTACACCCCTGGGTGATATCATCAAGGCATTTGTTGGGACCCAACTCATAATGTATTCCATTCCTTGGACTTTGAGCTTACCCCGACCTTAGAGGAGGTGGCATATTAAATCGAAAAAGATGAGTTTCCTTTGAGACACAAATACTTGATAGCTCCAAGAATTATAGCTGTACACAGATTCCTGGACTCTTTGAAAATAATCAGAACTGTTCACAACCCGGATTTGGCAGACGAATTTTGTACCCTAAATTTCATATATCAACTACATGACCATATTGGGGGATTCAACAACCCAGAAAGAAAAATATATAGTAAGGGAAATCGTCAGAAGTGGGAAGAACATCGACATTTTGCTTTTATGGTGGCTTTTCTGGGGTTGATGGTGTTTCCAAGAAAGGATGAGAACATTGATATAAAGGTAGCCGGGGTTGTTAGCACATTGATTACCTAGGATAAGAGTACTCTAGCACCAATGATATTGGCCGACATATTTCGTGCTCTTACGGCTTGCAAGGCTGGGGAAACTTTCTTTGCAGGGTGTAGTTTTCCATTATAAATGTGGATGATTGAGCATCTGTGTCAGCGTCCTCAATTCTTGAGTTATGGGTCTCCAGAGAAAACATGCATAGAAGAATTCCATACAAGGATTAAAGGAGTCAAATTTCCAGAAGGGTTTACGAGTTGGACGACATATTTTAGGTCCCTCACTGCTAGCCAAATCGAGTGGACATTTGGGTGGTTACCCGTTGATGAAGTTGCGTACATGCCGGCATCCCGAACACATTTTCTTCTGATGGGGCTTAAGAGTATTCAACCTTATGCTCCTTATTGGGTACTGAGACAGCTTGGGCGATGCCAAATAATACCCAAGGATAATGATCTTAGTCTGCAAGTAGTTGAGATTGGCCCTGATGGTCAGTTTCCTGAAGCTATAGTCCGTCAGATTTGGAGTGAATGTCAATATTTGGCTGCAAATACTTGTGTCTGAGATCGAGCTAAGGAAGTGGTATCACCTGACTATCATGCTTGGTATAGAAGGGATGTTGCATTCGGACGACTGGCCAAAAGACCCCATCTTCAAGAATTTGTTGAGTCATCACAAGAGCAGTGGACATGGTTGGCCAAAAAAATGAGTACCGAGAAAAGATTAGCATGTTATAAAAACAAGTCCAAGATCTCAAGTTCAAAAACAGTGTACAGGCAGCAACAGACGAAGGTGATAAAAGACAATTGATTGAAGAAAATGAGGCCTTACGAGATCAAATTCAGAAAATGAGGATAGCAGCTGAAACCCCTGTCCAAAATGCTCGAGATGCAAAGTTGATTGACAATTTGCGGTAAAAAGTGAGGGATTACAGTTTTGACCTTGACAAAGCGGAAAAGGAACTAACCGGAGTTCGGAGACAGTTAGCTAAGAATGCAGAAGAAAGGGCCCGCATTATTCAACAACTGAAGGAAGAGCATAATATCGAAGTTGCCAAATTGAGGAAAAACGTTATTACTGCAGAAGTCAAAATTAGCAAGCAAGCAAAAGAGTTCAGTATGGAAAGAGAACATTGCTATACGGCCTTAGCACGATTAGAAATGGATCTGCAACAACTTCAAGATAAAAGTCAACGGACTCTAGAGGCTCGTGTTGAACAAATTGGTAGGTTACTTCAGGAAAAGGGGATGATTAGAGAAAAGACCCTTGACATTGCTCATTATATCACTCGGACGTGCCAGATATGTGAAGATATGACCCAGGCTACATTTTTTGCCTCCGTAATGATATTTGTAAAACAAATAATGAGTGATCTAGACCGGCTCCAATGGGGACTTACATATAGGGCCGCGGCGAGACTGAATGATGTCTCGCGGGCACTAGGATCTTTGATGTATTCTTGAGTCTTATTGCATTAGGTTAAGCTTTCGAGTCTGTATTTTTCATTATTTCATTTCAATTCAAACTGTTTTTTAAAGGGTTGTAGTTTGGTTATCATTTAGAGTCCATCTTTGTAATCGTTGTTGGCTATTAATGAATTTGAAAACTCCCAAAATCTATATGTGTGATTTTTGTTTTTCTTTTCTTTAAACATATATGCGATAGGCAAATCTATATGATCGACATTAATCATATAAACACAAATCAAAATAACAAGAAGAAGAAAAAAAAGAGAAAAAGAAAGAGAAAATAAAGAAAAGAAGAAGAAAAAAGAAAATGATGATGAAAAGAGAAAGAAAAGCCGTAGCAAAATTGGCAAAATAATAAAAAGGCAAAAATGAACGAAAAGCCATAACTGAGAAAAGCTGGGATGATGCATGTGGCCGAGCAAAATTGTTTAAATATGTTTGTGCTCCCAATGTCTGATTCTTTGATCAATAATGGTCTAACCACTAACGAGCGTTGTTGTTGTTGAGTACAAAAAGGTGGTTTTTAGCTAGCTGGTATTCTGGCAGCCCATCATCATTATACTCGCTCTAAAGACATGACAAAAGCAATCAGCCAAGAGATTGAGGCTACAGTTGTGGACCCGGCTCGGGAAGATGAGGTGGTAGACGTAAGTGCTATGAAGGAAGAGATGTACAAGCTCAAGCATCAGATGGCCGAAATGTACCAGGCCTGGGCGAAGGGACACCCTTTACCCACATATCCAGCCAATCCTACTTATATTCCTCCACCAGTCCAAACACAAGACCCACCCACCATAAATTTATCTCCTGCTTACCCCACATAACTACCCTACTATGCAACCACCTCACAAACACCACCTCGTCGACCACCAAAATAGATCCCACCACCACTACCTCCTGTCGCTCCCGTGTATGTGGCTCTTCCACTGGCCACATTCCACAAATCTTCCAGTGAACCACTATTTCATACCCAAGACAATCATTATTACGCTCCAGAGCCTACTTTCCGACGCCATTATTCTTATCCTTATACTCCTCTCATTGACATATCCGAAGAGGAGAAACCATCCAAAAACCCCGAACAAGAAGAGATGATCCGTAAAGTGAAGAGTCTTGAACAATCTTTCCGGAACATGCAGGGCCTTGGGGGCAAGTTAGCGTAGCTTACAACGATATGTGTTTATTCCCAGAGGTGCAGCTACCGACAAGTTTTAAATTGCCGAAATTTGATCTTTATGATGATCATGGTGACCCAGTGGCACATTTAAGAGGCTTTTGCAGCAAAATGCGAGGCGCCGACAGGAAAGATGAGTTGCTAATGGCCTATTTCAGTCAAATCCTGAGTGGATCAGCCCTAGAGTGGTACACAAGGCAATACCACACTCGATGGTTTACTTGGGATGATCTAGCCCAGGATTTTGCTAATCATTTCCAATACAACCTGGAGATCATTACTGGCAGACTTTCATTGACGAAGATAGATAAGAAGCTAGGAGAGAGCTTCCGAGAATATAGGTTCAGGTTGAGAGAGCAAGCCGTCCGAGTGGATTTGCTCATGAAGGAAGGTGAAATGGTGGACTATTTCTTACAAGCTCTAGAGCCCACATATTACGGACATTTGGTATCAGATGTCGGGAAAACATTTAATAAAGTCATCAAGATGGGGAGCATGGTCGAGGAAGGTTTAAAATCTAAAAAGATTATGAGCTATTCGGCGATAAAATCCACAACTCAGGCCATCCAGACGGGCACTGGAGGGGTCCTTGGAAAAAAGAAGAAAGAAGAGGTGGCTTTTGTAAAAGGAAGATCATGGTCCAGGAGTCCTAATCCTTACTACCATCAACCTCGCCCACATCATCAACCTTACCTACCAACACCATATGGCTCACCACAACACTATTATCCTCCCCATGTTCTACACTTTTCAGTGCACCATGCTCAAACCTACCCACAACTGCAAACACCATGGCGTGCACCCGCGCCTCATAACACACATTATACCCAGAATACATATCCACCACCCAAAACATATAAAAACTCTGGTGGAACAGGCTTACGTCCAAATCTCGGTGTCAAAAATGATAGGCTACAAAAGAAGAAGAGTTTTGCTCCATTAGGAGAATCATACACCAGTCTATTTCATAAATTGAGGCAGCTTGGAATCCTGAACCCCATTGAACCAAAAATCCCAAACCCACCACCAAGGAACTTGGACCATTCTGTTAGTTGTGAGTACTGTTCATGAGTTCCAGGGCACGACACAAAAAAGATTTGGCATTTGAAAACCATAATTCATGATCTCATTGATTCATGGAGAATTGAAGTCCATGCCCTCGAAACCCCCAATATTACACAAAATCCCCTACCTGTTCATCATGAAGCTCATATGATCAAGTTGATACAAATGGGAGTTGCAAAAAACCTTCTCAAACTGTAATGATGATTAAGGCAAGTGAGAGCAAGGTAGATGAGAAAGTAATGGGTGATGAAGCAGTAATTACAATTAAGCAAGTGGTGGATGAACCAGTGGTGGTGACAAAACCCGAGCAAGTAAAAGCGATAGTTCCAGGAGCAAGTGCAAAACGTGTGTTGATTGTGAAAGAGGCCCAAATAGAATCGATCATTATCAAACCGGCAACTCAATTACCCATTGTGGATGTTAAAATTGTACCATGGAATTACAACAAAGTGACTGTCATGTATCGGGGAAAGGAGGTTAAAGATGAAATTTGTGAGACCCACAGTTTGACGAGGTCGGGGAGGTGCTTTGCTCCTGAAGAATTAAGAAAAGCAAAACTTACTAAAGTTAACCCTGCTTTTGTGAAAAGGGTTGTTACTGAAGAGAAGGCCAAACAATTATTAAGGAAAATGAAAGCACAGGACTACTCGATAGTAGAACAATTGAGGAAGACGCCAGCGCAAATCTCTTATTATCTCTACTAATTCACTCAGATGAACATCGTCATGCATTAATGAAAATCTTGAATGAAGCTCACGTGCCTGAGAAAATCACAGTGAATCATATTGAAAAGATTGCAAAAATAATTTTTGAAGTGAATAGGGTAACATTCTTAGATGACGAACTGTCGGTATAGGGAACGGAACATAACAGAGCTTGTATCTTACTATGAAATGTGAAGATTTGGTACCCGTGTGCTGATTTATAATGGATCGAGTGCCAACATATGCCCTTTGTCTACTTTGGAGAAGCTCAAGATTGATAATGAAAGAATCCACAAGAACATCATTTGTGTGCGTGGATTCGACGGAGGTAGAAAGAATACTGTTGGAGACATTATGCTGGAACTTACTATCGGGCCGGTAGAGTTTACAATGGAATTTCAAGTATTAGATGTTGCTGATCCTATAATCTTCTGCTGGGTCGACCATGGATCCGTGCTGCGAAGGCTGTGCCATCCTCACTTCATCAGATGGTAAAATTCGAATGGGACCGTCAAGTAATTGTGGCCCATGGTGCAGAAAATTCTTGCAATACTATCACTCCTTTTGAAGAGGTTGAGGACGATAAAGTCCCCCGAGTGTACCAAGTGATAGATACAGTGTCAGTCACTAAGGTTCCGGATGGTGAGCATGTTCCTATGCCAAAGGTGGCTACCGCATCAGTTATGGTTGCCACAGAAATGCTGAAAAATGGATTTCTCCCCGGAAAGGGATTGGGAGCTGCACTATAGGGTATTACACAACCAGTATCTCTCCCCAAAAACATTGATACTTTTAGGTTGGGCTTTAAACCAACCATTTCAGATATAAAAAGAGCTCGAAAACTGAAGAAGAAATGGTGGACCCTCCCTAAGCCTATCCCTCGCCTCTCCTGTTCATTCGTCAGGTCTGGTACAAAAAAGGCACCCGGCGACAGTGATGCCCTACTTAGCAGAGATAAGGCCCGGCGGTGAGCTAATTGAAATATTTGAAAAGCTTTTTGAAGAGGTGGATATGGTAAAAGCGGATGAGGGCACAAGTAGAATCGGCGTCCAGTTTATCGGATCTCGGGCCAAGTTGAATAATTGGGAAGCTACTCCTCTTCCAATTCGGAAGGAGTTGTGGTAGTTAGCTTTTGTTTTGCTTTTAAATATGTTTTATTTCAAGGTTGTAATACATATTTCTATGTTCCATCCAATCGGATGAGTCAAACCTTGTTATCTTTCGAATTTCAATAAAATGCAATTTTTTTCTTTCTCCATTCCTGATAGCGTTATTTGTTTTTCTTTCTTTTTATTGTACAGTCCATTTTATGCTGATTTCAATTATGTGTCATACATGAGGAATTCCCGGCCTAGTCTTGAAAATCAAATAGTAATACAAGAAATTGAATGTGATAATGAAGTAGAGCATGATGATGATGAAGCTTTGGAAGAAATTAGTAAAGAGTTGAGTCAGTATGAGGAAAAACCCAAATCGAACTTGAATGAGACAGAAGCCATTAATCTGGGGGATCAGGAAAATGTTCGGGAAACGAAGATAAATGTTCATTTGGAGGCCTCACCCAGGGAAGAATTGATAAAGCTATTGCATGAATACAAAGATATATTTGCATGGTCATACGATGATATGCCGGGACTGAGTACTGATCTGGTGGTCCATAAATTGCCCACTTATTCAGAATGCCCGCCTGTCAAACAGAAGTTGAGAAAATTCAAGACAGACATCGGTGTGAAAATCAAAGAGGAAGTAATAAGCAGTTTGAGGCGAAAGTTATACGAGTTACCAAATATCCTACCTGGTTAGCCAATGTTGTGCCTGTGCCAAAAAAAGATGGAAAGACCAGGGTGTGTGTTGACTATCGGGATCTCAGCAAGGCGAGTCCAAAAGACAATTTTCCAATACCAAACATCCACATACTGATTGACAATTGTGCCAAACATGAGATTGGTTCTCTTGTGGATTGTTATGCGGGTTACCACCAGATTCTGATGGATGAAGAAGTTGCTGAAAAGACGGCATTCATCACACCTTGGGGGACATACTGTTACATGGTGATGCCATTTGGACTGATAAATGCAGGAGCAACATACATGAGGGCAATGACCACCTTGTTTCATGATATGATACATCGGGAGATTGAAGTCTATGTGGATGATGTAATTATCAAGTCCAGAAAGCAATGTGATCATGTTAAAGACCTGAGGAAGTTTTTCCAGAGGCTCCGCATGTACAATCTCAAACTCAATCCAGCAAAGTGTGCTTTTGGAGTGCCATCGGAGAAGTTGTTGGGGTTTGTGGTGAGTCGACATGGTATTGAACTGGAACCATCCAAAATCAAAGTCGTCCAGTAATTGCCTCCGCCAAAGAGAAAGAAAGACATAATGAGTTTGCTTGGTAGGTTGAATTACATCAGCAGGTTCATTGCTCAGCTTACGTAAACTTGTGAGCCTATCTTTAAATTGCTGAAGAAAGATGCTGCAGTTAAATGGACAGATGAATGTCAAGCTGCATTTGATAAAATCAAGGAATACTTGGCCAACCCACCTATATTGGTTCCGCCAGAACCAGGAAGACCTCTGATCCTTTATTTGACGATGTTGGATAATTCTTTCGGTCGTGTACTAGGGCAGCATGATGAAATAGGGAAGAAGGAATAGGCAATGTATTACCTCAGCAAGAAATTCACATCTTACGAGGTAAAATACACTCAATTGGAGAGGACATGTTGTATTTTGACCTGGGTGGCACAGAAGTTGAAACATTACTTATCAGCTTATACCACTTATCTCATTTCCTTGTTGGATACGTTGAAGTATATCTTTTAGAAGACCATGCCCACAGGGAGGCTTGCTAAATGGAAAATCCTGCTCACAGAATTTGATATTGGTTATGTAACTCGCACTGCGATGAAAGCACAAGCAGTTGCTGATCACCTAGCGGAGAATCCAGTTGATGATGAATATGAACCGCTGAAAACATATTTTCCTGATGAGGAATCGATGTATATTGATGAGTTAGAACAAGACGAAAAGCCTGGTTGGAAGTTATTCTTTGATGGGGCGGCTAACAACAAAGGCATCGGAATAGGAGCAGTATTTATTTCAGAGACGGGACAATATTATCCTGTCACAGCTCAGCTCCATTTCTTCTACACCAATAATATGGCTGAGTATGAAGCATGTATTTTGGGGTTGAGAATGGCTATAGATATGGGTGTCCAAGATTTTGGTTATGGGCGACTCGGATCTCTTGGTACATCAAATTCAAGGAGAATGGGAAACACGGGATTTAAAACTCTTACCATACCAGCAGTGTCTACATGAATTCTGTCAGCGATTTCAGTCCATAGAATTCGAGCACATTCTGAGAATCCATAATGAAGTTGTTGATGCTTTGGCCACTCTGGCATCAATGCTACATAATTCGAACAAGGCTTATGTGGACCCATTGCAAATTCAGATCCGAGATCAACATGCTTATTGTAATACAGTAGAAGAGGAACTCGATGGTGAGTCATGGTTCCATGATATTAAAGAATACTTCCGAATGGGGTGTATCTGGCGCTGGCCAAATGGGATCAAAAGAGAGCTATCAGACGATGGCAAGTGGATTTTTCTTTAGCGGAGGGGTTTTGTACAAAAAAGCCCTGCATCTTGGTTTGTTGAGGTGTATGGATGCAAAGCAAGCTACAACGATTATGGCCGAAGTACATGCGGGAGTCTGTGGACCGCATATGAGTAGGTATGTGCTAGCAAAGAAAATTCTCATAGCAGGATATTACTGGCTTACTATGGAACGAGATTGTATCAGTATTGTGCGCAAATGTCATCAATGCCAGGTACATGGAGATCTGATTCATTCTCCACCATCCGAGTTGCATACAATGTCGGTACCATGGCCCTTTGTTGCTTGGGGTATGGATGACATTGGGCCAATTGAGCCACCTTCATCTAATGAGCACAGGTTTATTCTGGTTTCCATTGATTATTTTACTAAATGGGTTGAGGCAAAAATGTTTAAGTCAGTAACCAAGAAAACAGTGGTGGATTTTGTACATGCAAATATCATTTGCTGGTTCGGGATTCCGAAGGTGATTATTACAGATAATGGGGCCAATCTTAATAGTCATTTGATGGCGGAGACATGTCAGAAGTTTAAAATTACACACTGTAATTCCAAACCATATCGTCCTAAGGCGAATGGAGCAGTTGAAGCAGCTAATAATAACATTAATAAAATTCTTCAGAAAATGGTGGAATGTTCGAGGCAGTGGCATGATAAATTACCATTTGCTTTGCTGGGATATCGCACTACTGTTCGCACTTCGATAGGTGCAACTCCTTATTAATTGGTGTATGGCACGGAAGCAGGGATACCTGCAAAAGTTGAAATACCCTCCCTTTGAATTATTGCAGAGGCAGAAATTGATGATGATAAATGGGTCCCGGCTGGAACAATTGAGCTTGATTGATGAAAAGAGGTTGACAGCAGTATGCCATGGGCAATTGTATCAACAAAGAATGGCCAGAGCCTATAATAAGAAAGTACGTCCACGGAAATTTTAAGTCGGGCAGTTGGTATTGAGGCGTATCCTACCTCATTGGGCAGAAGCAAAAGGAAAGTTCGCTCCCAATTGGCAAGGGCCGTTTGTTGTATCACGGGTGTTGCCCAATGGAGTGTTATATCTAACATATATGGAGGGAAAATGTGTAGAAATGGCTATCAATTCTGATGCAGTCAAGCGATATTATATATGATTTCTTTATCTTTATGTATCTGATTGTATTGGACATATTTTGAGATTGAAATAATGAAGGCATTTTATTCCGCTATCCAAACACTTTATCCATTGCTACCCCTTTTGAGCCGTATTATATTTTCTTTCATATCCCTCTTTCGGAATCAATAACAAAATCAAGGATTGAATGGGAAAATCAAGTGAAGAAAACAAAAGAAGAAGGTAAAAGGAAAAGAAGAAAAGAAAAAAAAAAGAAGAAAAAAAAAGAGAGAAAAGAGAATGAAAAAAAGAAGGGAAAGGAAAAAGAAAGAAAAAAAGAGAAAAGAAAAGAAAAGAAAAGAAAAGAAAATAACGTAAAGAAGAAGAAGAATGGGAGGAAGGAAGCATCGCAACAATGAAGCGATTTTTTGATCCGAACTACATTTGACTTGATCCCGAAAGGGTACGTAGGCAGCCTCGCGGAGGTTCAGTCACGACAAAAGAAAAATCCAAGTGCCCCCAAAGAATGAAACTTGGGAACAAGTTATGTTTGTCATGTAAAATATGATTTCAAAAGTTATAATTTTTGAACCCACGTTGGAAAATGTTGAGCCTTTATACCTTTTGTCACGACCCGGATTTTCCCCCGACATCGGGATCGTGATGGCGCCTACTTGTGGTAGCTAGGCAAGCCACTACATTCAACATTATCCTGTTCGTATCATTATTTTATACTCATATTTATCAACAACAGAAATAATATTCAACTTAATAAATACGGAAGACTTTCGAAATATAGATAAATGATAACAAGGTAAAACACTAATGAAATCCTCTACCCAAGACGTGGAGTCACCAACTCACGAACTACTATTGAATACTACATATAGTGGTCTGAAAGAAAATAACAAAATATTTGTCTGTCTCGGAACAATGAGACCACAGTAAATAGTATAAGTAAATGGACGAGACGCCGGGCCTGTGGACACCTGCAATCTACCTCAGTCTCGGAATGATCAACTCCCACGAATACTCTACTGCTACTGCTGCTCCTGCTCAAAACCTGGACCTGTGCAAAAACGCACAGAAGTGTAGTATCAGCACAATCCGACCCCATGTGCTGGTAAGTGCCTGGCCTATCTCGGCGAAGTAGTGACAAGCCTAGGACCAGACACTCACATAAACCTGTGCAGTTCTATATATATACGTACACCACAAGATAACAAGAAATATCATAAAAGGGAAAACACAACAGTTAGCAACAATTATTAAATCAGTAATGGAAATCAGAGTATAATGGAAACATTTAATATCAAAACAAGGAATAGCAAATAGTTGCACGGCATCACCCTTCATGCTTTTACTCTCATCCTCACATCCATGGCACGGCATGATCCTTCGCGCATGATTCAAATAACAACGGCACGAAATGTTCCTTCGTGCATAATCAATATCACAAGGCACGACATGATCCTTCGTGCATAAACAATAATAAGGCACGACAT
Organism: Nicotiana noctiflora; assembly: GCA_032618575.1. Taxonomy (NCBI): domain Eukaryota; kingdom Viridiplantae; phylum Streptophyta; class Magnoliopsida; order Solanales; family Solanaceae; genus Nicotiana; species Nicotiana noctiflora. Next base: position 66,611 of record JASVEL010008787.1, on the reverse strand, counting down.
TACCCTTCATGCATAATCAATAATATAAGGCACGACATGATCCTTCGTGCATAATCAATAAAACAAGGCACGGCATTACCCTTCGTGCAAAATCAGTAAACAAGGCGCGACATCACCCTTCGTGCATTACCACTCTTCCTCACCCAAATAACAATCACAGCTAAGGGCAAAAGAATAAAAACAATAATCATGGACCATCCCGGCAAGGGACACAACAATCATCACAACAAGGTCCCGGCAAGGAAAAACAATAATCCACTTTACAACGAGCCCCGGCAAGGGAAAATAATAATCCACTTTACAATAAGTCCCGGCAAGGGAAAACAATGTTCAATTTCATAACCCGACAAGGGTTCAAGATTTCATCTTTAAAACATCCCACAATAAATATCAACAACAAATCACGGTCATGCTAGACGCCCGTGTATGGATGCTCGTCACCACAGCCCATACACGGCACTCGATCACATAGCACATAGAACATAATCCTATTCCCTCAAGCTAGGATAGATCAAACACTTACCTCTAGCCTTGAAGCCAAATTTATCCTTCAACTACAGCTTTACCCCGAATTTCAGCCTTCAACTTGCTCGAATCTAGTTATAACTGATTCAATTACATTACTAAATACTGCATAACTTAGTTTGGATGCTTAAAAATGGTTTTCTCAAAGTTTACCCCAAAATTTCCTGAAACGCCCATGGCCCCACATGGTCGGAACTCGGGGTTCGGACCAAAATCCGGTCACCCATTACCTCACGAGTTCAAGTATATGATTTGTTTCAAAATCGGACCTAAATTCGAGGTCAAATTCCCCAATTTATGAAAACCCTAGGTTCTACCCAAAAACAAGAATTTCTACCATGAAAACCTTTGATTTCTCTTGAAAAATATGTTAATGATGTTAGGAATTGAAAGAATTAAGTAAAAAATGACTTACAAGTGCTTTGGAGTGATTTTTGCTCTTGGAGAGTCGTGTGTGGGGTGTTGGGTTTTGAAAGAATGAAGAAAAGAGGTCAAAAATTTGTTTAAGTATAAATTTGCACAGCTGCTGTTATCGCAAATGCGAATGTTTGTTCGCAATTGCGAACATAGCAGGCTGGGGACTGTCAGCATCGCATTTGCGACATTATGTTCGCATTTGCAAACAAGGCTGGGTTACTGGGGCTGTCACAATTGCGACAATAAGTTCGCATTTGCGAACATGGGCGGATTACTGAAGGCCTCGCATTTGCGAGGTATAGTTTGCATTTGCGAACATGGCCTGATTACTGAAGGCCTCGCATTTGCGAGAAAATCTTTGCATTTGCGAAGATACCAGCTGGGTGAAAAACCAGCTGTGTTATTTTTCCGAATTTGCTCCAACGGCCTATCAAACCTTTACCCGAGCCCCCCGGGCTCCAAACAAAACATGTACACAACTTCAAAAACATATTACAAACTTGCTCGTGCGATCACATTGCTAATATAACATCGTTTTCATCAAATCAAGCCTCAAGCTCATGATTCTCTTTCTTTTAGTTTCAAAACTTTCAACTTTGGAACTCAAGGTTCAAAACACATCAAACGACATCCAAATGTCACCAAACTTTGCTGAAAGCACATATATAATATTTAAGACTTGTACCGGGCATCAAAAACAAAATACGAGCCCGATACCAAGGTCGTTAAATCCATTTTTATTTAATATTTTCAGCAAAAACAATTTAACAAAAAAATTCATATCTTAGGCTCTAGGCCTCCGAATTCGACTCTAGACACATGCCCGAGTCCCATATTATCCTACGGACCTTTCGGGACCGTCCGATCTCGGGTCCGGGTCCGTTTACCAAAAATGTTGACCGAAGTCAACTATATAAATATTAATATCATTTTTCTTCAAATTTCTCATAGCATTCACATATTCTATCACAAAATCTTTCCGGCTACATGCCCGGATCATGCACGTAAATTGAGGCAACATAAAATGAGGTTTTCAAGGCCTCGAAAGTGCGGAACAAGTGAGGAAAATAGGTGATGACCCTTTGGGTCATCACATCCTTCACCTCTAAAACAACCGTTCGTCCTCGAACGGACAAGACAAGGAAGTACGTGAGTCGGGGAACAAATGTGGGTAGCGGCTCCGCATATCAGACTCGGACTCCCAGGTCGATGCCTCAAGAGGCTGACCTCTCCACTGAACACGCACAGAAGGATAACTCTTCGACCTCAAGTGTCGAACCTATTGGTCTAGAATTGCCACCGGCTCCTCCTCGTAGGATAAATCATTGTCCAATTGGACAGTATTGAAGTCTAACACATGTGTGGGGTCACCGTGGTACCTTCGAAGCATAGATACATGAAAAATTGGATGCACGGCTGATAAGCTAGGCGGCAGAGCTAGTCTGTAAGCCACCTCTCCCCCTCGGTCCAGAATTTTAAATGGGCCAATATACCTAGGGCTGAGTTTGCCCTTCTTCCCAAACCTCATCACGCCCTTCATAGGCGATACTCGGAGCAATACCCGCTTGCCAACCATGAAATCTACATCTCGAACCTTACGATTCGCATAAGTCTTCTGTCTGGACTGAGCTGAACGCAATCTCTCCTGGATAGTCTTGACCTTGTCTAAGGCCTCCTGAACTAAGTCTGTACCCAACAACCGAGCCTCTCCCGGCTCAAACCATCCGATTGGAGACCGACATTGCCTACCATACAACGCCTCATACGGGGCCATCTGAATGCTAGACTGGTACCTGTTGTTGTAGGCGAACTCCGCTAATGGTAGAAACTGGTCCCACTAGCCTCCAAAATCAATGACACAGGCTCGGAGCATGTCCTCTAGGATCCGAATAGTCCTCTCGGACAGACCATCCATCTGAGGATGGAACGCTGTACTCAACTGGACCTGGGTGCCTAGCTCCTGCTGGATCGCCCTCCAGAAATGCGAGGTAAACTGCGTACCCCTATATGAGATAATAGACACCGGCACCCCATGAAGACGAACAATCTCCCCGATGTAAATCTCTGCTAACCTCTCCAATAAGTAAGAGACAGATACTGGAATGAAATGTGCTAACTTGGTCAGCCTATCAACAATGACCCAAATAGCATCAAATTTCCTTCGAGTCAAAGGAAGTCCAGTAATGAAGTCCATAGTAATCCGCCCCCATTTCCACTCGAGAATTTCGATTCTCTGGAATACACCACCAGGGCTCTCGTGCTCATATTTTACCTGCTGACAATTTAGATACCGAGCGACATACACAACGATGTCCTTCTTCATCCTGCGCCACCAATAGTGTTGCCATAAATCCTGATACATCTTCGCGGCACCTGGGTGAATAGAATACCGTGAACTGTGGGCCTCCGCTAAGATCAACTCTCGAATCCCCTCGACATTGGGCACACAAACTCGACCCTGCAATCTCAATACTCCGTCATCATCTAGAGTTACTTTCGTGGCATCTCCCCGCTGTACAGTATCTCTCAAGTCACGCAAATTGGGATCATCAAATTGCCTCTCACGGATACGCTCTAATAGAGATGAACGAGCGACCGTGCAGGCTAACACCCTGCTAGGCTCAGAAATGTCTAGTCTCACGAACTGGTTGGCTAAGGCCTGGACATCTAGAGCAAATGGCCTCTCCCCAACTGGGATGAAAGCTAGGCTGCCCATACTAACCGCCTTCCAACTCAAAGCATCGGCCACCACATTGGCCTTTCCCAGATGATACAAAATAGTGATGTCATAATCCTTAAGCAACTCCAACCATCTCCGCTGTCGTAAATTCAACTCCTTTTGCTTGAACAAGTACTATAGGCTTTTGTGACCCGTGTACGCCTCACACGCCACACCATATAGATAATGCCTCTAGATTTTTAAGGCATGAACCACTGCTGCCAGCTCAAGATCATGAACTGGATAATTCTTCTCATGTATTTTCAACTGATGCAAAGCATATGCAATCACACTACCCTATTGCATCAAAGCATACCCAATACCAATCCAAAAAGCATCACAATATAATGTGTAACAACCTAAAGCTGAAGGAAAAATTAGAGCTGAAGTTGTGGTCACAAAAATCTTGAACCTTCTAAAAGCGCTCCTCACACTCATCCGACCACCGGAAAGGAAAACCCTTTTGGGTCAATTTGGTAAAGGGCGATGAAATAGATGAGAAACCCTCCATGAAACTGTGATAATAACTGGCCCAACCGAGAAGGCTCCAAATTTCTGAGTCACTGAAGCTGGTCGAGGCCAATTCTGGACTGCCTCAATCTTCTTTAGGTCCACTTGAATACCTTCCACTGACACAATACGACCCAAAAATGCCACCGAACTCAACCAGAACTCACATTTCAAAAATTTGGCATATAGCTGATTATCCTTCAGAGTCTGAAGAACCACTCTAAGGTGCTGCTCGTGCTCTTCCTGGCTACGGGAGTATACCGGGATGTCATCTATAAAGACTATCATGAACAGATCTAAGTAAGGCCTGAACACCCGATTCATCAACTCCATGAATGCTGTTGGAGCATTGGTCAACCCGAAAGACATGACCAAGAATTCATAGTGCCCGTATCTAGTGCAAAAGGCTGTCTTAGGAATGTCAGCCGCCCTGATCTTCAGCTGATGGTAGCCCGACCTCAAGTCTATTTTTGAGAACACCCTCGCTCCTTGGAGTTGGTCAAACAAATCATCAATCCTCGGCAGTGGATACTTGTTCTTTATCATCACTTTTTTTAATTGCCGATAATCGATACACATCCGCATCGAGCCATCCTTTTTCTTCACAAATAACACCGGTGCACCCTAGGGAGAAACACTGGGCCTGGTAAAGCCCTTTTCTAGAAGGTCTTGCAACTGATCTTTTAACTCCTTTAACTCGGGCGGGGCCATGAGATACGGTGGAATAGAGATGGGCTGAGTGCCCGGTGCTAGATCAATACAAAAATCAATATCCCTGTTGGGTGGCATGCCCGGCAGGTCTGAAGGGAAAACCTCGGGAAACTCCCGTACAATAGGAACTGAATCAATAGAAGGATTTTCCGCGCTGGAATCATGAACATACGCCAAATAAGCTAGACATCCCTTCTCGACCATGCGTCGAGCCTTAACATAGGAAATAATAGTGCGAACGGAGTGGCCTGAGGTCCCTCTCCACTCTAGTCGGGGTGATTCTGGCAAGGCCAAGGTAACTATCTTGGCATGACAATCTAAGATAGCATGGTATGGGGACAACCAGTCCATCCCCAATATGACATCGAAATCCACCATGTCTAATAGCAATAGATCAACACGGGTCTCAAGACCCCCGAATATAACTGCGCACGAACGATGCACCCGGTCGACTACTATAGAGTCACCCACTGGGGTAGATACATAAACTGGAATATCCAGGGCATAGCTAGGCACAGCAAGGTAAGGTACAAAGTATGAAGACACATATGAATATGTAGATCCAGGGTCAAATAATACTGAAGCACCTCTGTCACAAACAAGAATGGTACCTGTAATCACGGCATCTGATGCCTCTACCTCTGGCCTGGCTGGTAAAGCATAAAATCGGGGATTAGCACCTCCCCTCTGAGCTACATCTCTGGGAGGGTCATCTACTGGCTGACCTCTACCTCTGGCTGGACGGTCTCCACCTCTACGGTCTCGACCTCCACCTCTACAATCGCTACCCCCGCCTCTGGATGGTTGGGCAGGCTGAGGGTCAGCTGGGGCCTGAATCATGGGACGAGGTCCCCGCTGCTGAGTATTTCCCATCGCTCGACGGCAAAACCCGACAATATGACCTGGGTCACCACAACATTAGCAACGTTTAGGCTGATGGGACTGCTGGCCCTAACGACCCGAATGGCCCCTACGAACACTCTGAAGAGGCTGAGCACTAATGGGAGGCTGATCTGAATACTGCTCACGAAACCCACGATCACCTGGTCCACCCTGTGAAGCCTGGAGGGCTGAATGAAAAGGTCTGGAAGACTGGCCCCTATCATAAGATTCCCTGCCTCCAGAAGAAGAACCACTAAATTTGCCGGAATGACGAGGCCTCTTGTCTGAAGGATAACCACCTCTCCGAGCAAGAGCCATCTCAACCTTACAAGCTGCATTAGCTGCCTCCTGAAAAGATATATCACTCCCCACTCCCATAGCCATCTGAAGTCTAATCGACTGATTTAACCCATCTATAAACCTACGGACCCTCTCCCGCTCTGTGGGGAATATCACGACCGCATGACGTGCCAGATCAACAAATCTCGTCTCATATTGAGTGACAATCATAGTACCCTGCTGGAGGCGCTCAAACTGCCTCCGAAGTGCATCCCGCTGAGTAATAGGGAGAAACTTCTCCAGAAATAACTCTGCAAACTGGTTCCATGATAAAGTCGGGGAACCTGCTGGTCGAGTCAAACAGTAATCTCTCCACCAAGTCTTGGCGGATCCTGAAAGCCTGAATGTGCAGAAGTCAACTCCATTGGATTCCACTATCCCCAGAGTCTTGAGAATCTCGTGGCAACTGAATAAGAAATACTGAGGATCCTCTAATGTGGCACCGCTGAAAGTAGTGGTAAACAGCTTGGAGAACCGATCAAGTCTCCATAGAGAATCAGAAGTCAGGGCCGCTCCATCTCCGACCTGAGCTGTGGTACCTGACTGAGTGGCCATAGCTGGCTAAACCACTGGTGCCTGAGGCTGGGGAGCTACTGGTTCCGGAGTACGTGCAACATGAGTCTAGGCCCCTCCTCCAGCCTGAGAAGCGTCTGGTGCAGCTGGTAATAAGCCTGCTCTGGCAACGCTGTCCATAAAACCCGCTATCCTGACCAGAGCCTCCCGAATATCTGGGGTAAATACGGCCTCCCCTGGGACCTGAGCTAGGCCCGCTGGAGCTGCTGGGACTGGAACCTCCTCACCAATCTCAACATGAGGCTCCACCTCTGGAATAGCTGCCTGGGGCTGAGCTCTGCCCCTACCACAGCTTACGATACGGCCTCGACCACTACCCCTCACGGGAGCTGCCTGGGGCTCAGGCTGCTGATCAGCGGACGAAGAAGCGCGTGTCCTCACCATCTGCGAAAGGACAGAGTAGAAATTCAATCAGTATTTGAGGAACAAATCGCACGCCAAGAAGGAACAAATGAGAGACTCTTTCCTAACTCAATAGACTCTGGAGGACAAGTATAGACGTCTCCGTACCTACCCCCCAAACTCTACTAAGCTTGTTCCTGAGTGGTGAGACCTATGTAACCTAGAGCTCTGATAACAACTTGTCACGACCCAGATTTTCCCCCGACATCGGGATCGTGATGGCGCCTACTCGTGGTAGCTAGGCAGGCCAATACATTCAACATTATCCTGTTCGTATCATTATTTTATACTCATATTTATCAACAAGAGAAATAATATTCAATTTAATAAATGCGGAAGACTTTCGAAATAGAGATAAATGATACCAAGGTAAAATACTAATGAAATCCTCTACCCAAGACGTGGAGTCACCAACTCACGAACTACTATTGAATACTACACATAGTGGTCTGAAAGAAAATAACAAAATATATGTCTGTCACGGAACAATGAGACCACAACAAATAGTATAAGTAAATGGATGAGACGCCGGGCCAACGGACGCCTGCAAGCTACCTCAGTCTCGGAATGCTGAACTCCAACGAATACTCTACTACTGCTGCTGCTCCTGCTCAAAACCTGGACCTGCGCAAAAACGCACAGAAGTGTAGTATCAGCACAATCCGACCCCATGTGCTGGTAAGTGCCTGGCCTATCCCGGCGAAGTAGTGACAAGCCTAGGACCAGACACTCACATAAACCTGTGCAGTTCTATATATATACGTACATCACAAGATAACAAGAAATATCATAAAAGGGAAAACACAACAGTTAGCAACAATTATTAAATCAGTAATGGAAATCAGAGTATAATGGAAACAGTTAATATCAAAACAAGGAATAGCAAATAGTTGCACGGCATCACCCTTCGTGCTTTTACTCTCATCCTCACATCCATGGCACGACATGATCCTTCGTGCATGGTTCAAATAACAACGGCACGGAATGTTCATTCGTGCATAATCAATATCACAAGGCACGCCATGATCCTTCGTGCATAAACAATAAGAAGGCACAACATTACCCTTCGTGCATAATCAATAATATAAGGCACGACATGATCCTTCGGGCATAATCAATAAGACAAGGCACGTCATTAACCTTCGTGAAAAATCAGTAAACAAGGCACGACATCACCCTTCGTGAATTACCACTAAAAGAATAAAAACAATAATCATGGACTGTTCCGGCAAGGGACACAACAATCATCACAACAAGGTCCCGACAAGTCCCGGCAAGGGAAAACAATAATCCACTTTACAATAAGTCCCGGCAAGGGAAAACAGTGTTCAATTTCACAACCCGGCAAGGGTTCAAGATTTCATCTTTAAAACATCCCACAATAAATATCAACAACGACTCACGGTCATGCTAGACGGCAGTGTATGGATGCTCGTCACCACAACCCATACACCACACTCGATCACATAGCACGTAGCACATAATCCTTTTTCCCTCAAGCTAGGATAGATCAAACACATACCTCTAACCTTGAAGCCCAATTTATCCTTCAACTACAGCTTTACCCCAAATTTCAGCCTTCAACTTGCTCGAATCTAGTCACAATTGATTCAATTACATTACTAAATACTGCATAACTTAGTTTGGATGCTTAAAAATGGTTTTCTCAAAGTTTACCCCAAAATTTCCCGAAACTCCCCTGGTCCCACGTGGTCGGAACTCGGGGTTCAGACCAAAATCCGGTCACCCATTACCTCACGAGTTCAAGTATATGATTTGTTTCAAAATCGGACCTCAATTCGAGGTCAAATTCCCCAATTTATGAAAACCCTAGGTTCTACCCAAAAACAAGAATTTCTACCATGAAAACCTTTGATTTCTCTTGAAAAACATGTTAATGATGTTAGGAATTGAAAGAATTAAGTAAAAAGTGACTTACAAGTGCTTTGGAGTGATTTTTGCTCTTGGAGAGTCGTGTGTGGTGTGTTGGGTTTTGAAAGAATGAAGAAAAGAGGTCAAAAATTCGTTGAAGTATAAATTTGCATAGCTGCGGTTATCGTAAATGCGAATGTTTGTTCGCAATTGCGAACATAGCAGGCTGGGGACTGTCAGCATCGCATTTGCGACATTATGTTCGCATTTGCGAACAAGGCTGGGTTACTGGGGCTGTCGCAATTGCGATAATAAGTTCGCATTTGCGAACATGGGCGGATTACTGAAGGCCTCGCATTTGCGAGGTATAGTTCGCATTTGCGAAGATACGAGCTGGGTGAAAAACCAGCTGTGTTATTTTTCCGAATTTGCTCCAACGGCCTATCAAACCTTTACCCGAGCCCCTCGGGCTCCAAACCAAACATGTACACAACTTCAAAAACATATTACAAACTAGCTCGTGCGATCACATCGCCAATATAACATCGTTTTCATCAAATCAAGCCTCAAACTTTTAATTCTCTTTCCTTTAGTTTCATAACTTTCAAATTTGGAACTCAAGGATCAAAACACATCAAACGACATCCAAATGTCACCAAACTTTGCAGAAAGCACATATATAATATTTAAGACTTGTACCGGGCATCGGAACCAAAATACGAGCCCGATACCAAGGTCATTAAATCCATTTTTATTTAATATTTTTAGCAAAAATAATTTAACAAAAAAAATTCATATCTTAGGCTCTAGGCCTCCGAATTCGAATCCGGAGACATACCCGAGTCCCATATTTTCCTACGGACCTTCCGGGACCGTCCGATCTCGGGTCCGGGTCCGGTTACCAAAAATGTTGACCGAAGTCAACTATATTTCTATTAATATCATTTTTCTTCAAATTTCTCATAGCATTCACATAGTCTATCACAAAATCTTTCCGGCTACATGCCCGGATCATGCACGTAAATCGAGGCAATATATAATGAGGTTTTCAAGGCCTCGGAAGTGCGGAACAAGCGAGGAAAATAGGTGATGACCCTTTGGGTCGTCACACCTTTCTTTCTGAACCTATCCAAAAGCCACATTATGATCTAAAGAAAGACCTTCTGATCAATTTTAAGAAATGTCAATACAAGCAGGTAAGGTGAATCATGTTATGGACAACACTCTGGTACTAGAAAATGAAAGACCGAAAATGATAGAGTCTTATTAGTGAAAACCCTCACAGGCAGCGTAAGGCGATGTGAGTTGAGTGATACAAAAATGAGATAGTCTTATTGGTGAAAACCCTCACGGGCACCGTAAGGTGATGTGAGTTGAGAGAAATGATAATGAGAGAGTCTTATTGGTGAAAACTCTCACTGGCACCGTAAGACGAAAATGAAAGAAGTTTTTGGTGGAAAAGTGGCAAAGCAAGCGCGATTTGGGTTTCAGTGAAGATTGGGTTGTGAAATACGAAGTGGCAAATGAGGCAATTGACAATTGATTGGTTGGACAGACTAGTTCAGTTAATCCAAAATGCATGGCATGATCAAAGGAATCAACCCTCCCACTTAGATAAGTTCTATCCTCTTTCTCTTTTCAGAGTCCCTCTATCCTCAAAACTTCGAGGTCATTGCATTTCATTTTTCTTGAAATTTGTCTATAAGTCATTTATAGTCAAAGCTAACTACTAGCTTCCCATTGGCACAATAAGATCGAGATTTATTAAAGGACAATTGAAACAAGAAGGACCGATGGTAGTCAGATATTTGGAGAAAGAAGCAAAAGTTCACAAGAAAGGGAAAGAAACACCAAGTCAGTAACACGATGAAAAAAGTTGGGTCATCAAGATCAAAAAGTTTGAAAGTTAGTTGGGAAATCACAGCAGGACACAACAAGTTCAAAGAAGCAAGTCGAAGCAAATTCAGAAGTGGGAGCATGGCCAACAAGAATGCCAGTAGCTAACCACCATTTTATACTAACAAATTGTTCTTTGATTAGAATAGGGACAGAAGATTTAAATTCTTACTAATCACTTTAAAGTGAATGTGACCAATGTGGATAACAAGGGAACACAGAAAGTTTTCGGCAATCAGGCACCCACTTGGAGAACAAGGGAGAACAGTTCAAGTCTTAATGGAAAGCAGCAATACTCAAAGGAATCCATTTCAATCTTCAGCAGTCAGGCGCCCACCTGGAAAACAAGGGAAGTATAATTTCAAGCCTTCAATTAGTGTATTTGATAATATGCTTTACCCAGCCACCAGACCAGTACAGAAAATTTTTCTTTGTTTGTATGTTTATTGTAAGCACGCGCCCACCTGAAGAACAATGGAATATATTTTCAAATTCAACAAGCAGGCGCCCACATGAAGAACAAGGGAATACATTTCAATCGTTGTGAGCAGGCGGCCACCTGAAGAACAAGGGAATATCTTTTTAAATTTAGCAAGCAGGCGCCCACCTGAAGAACAATGGAATATCTTTTCAAGTACAGCAAGCAGGCGCCCACCTTAAGAACAAGGGAATACATTTCAAAGAACAGCAAGCAGACACCCACCCGAAGAACAAGAGAAGTATAATACAATTCATAACTCAAGTTAATATTCAGTAATATCATGCACCCAGTTACCAAACTGGGGCAGAAAATTTTCTTCGTTTTGTATGATTGTTGTAAGCAGGAACCCACCTGAAGAACAAAGGAATACATTTTAAATTCAGCAAGCAGGCGCCCACTTGAAGAACAAGGGAATACATTTCAATTGCAGTAAGCAGGCACCCACCTGGAAAACAAGGGATGTACCATCTGAAATTCAGTTTTATATCTAATAACATGATATGCCCAATCACCATACTAGGGCAGAAAAATTTTCTTTGTTTGTCAAATTCTTGTAAGCAGGTGCCCACCCGGAGAACAAGGGAATACTTTTTCCAGTAATTGCAAGCAGGAGCCCACCTGGAGAACAAGGGAATATTTTTTCAAATAATCGCAAGCAAGGGTCCACCTGAAGAACAAACACATATATCAAAACACAGGCAAGGCAACCTCTAGAATTCCATTGAAAGAATACAAGACACATGATCGAGACAACACAAAAACACAAGATACCGGGCATAGATAGGATTATTTTAAATCATGGGGCATAGCTTAGGCTAGCTTCTTTTATCTTTACATAGTGTAATAAGGGGGTCAGCGAGCACTAACAATAGCAACATCAATGAGATCACAGCTCCTAGTAGTCCCAACTACCAGACACTCTTGAACTACACTGACCTGATTCTTGTTTATCCTAGGATATGTAGGCAATCTCTGAAGCAGGGTGCGGTCAAATGTTTTAAAAATGCTTCACACGAAATATGCGAATGGGAAAAAATCCCTCATTACCGCTCACATGTATTTGCATGAAAACTCTTCGTGTTTTCGAGTTAAGAGGGGCAGCTGTGAGCACGTGATTTTTGACCTAAGCAAATTATTCCCAAAATTTTAAAAAAATAATTTTTCCTCTATTTTTACAATTTTTCTGCATTTTGGTATTATTTTCTGATAATTGTTGCATTTTTTGTTGAGCATGATAATCCAATAAAATACAAAAAGAAAATATATAGGCATTTGCATTAGGAAGTTTATTGCACATTTTAGTATTAAATAGGTATTAATTCACTTTAGAACAATTTAAAATAAAAATAAAAAAATAGTATTTTTCTTAAGCATTTTAGTTGATAATTGTCGCATTTATAGAATTTTAGAAGTTAATTAGTTTGAATTTTTTGAATTAAGTCTTCATTTCAATATTTTTATAAAATCAGAAATAATAATAATAATAATATAAAAAATGAAATAAAAAATAAATAATTGAAATACAAAAGATAAAATGAAATAATTTAAATAAAATAGGGCTGATTTGTTAAAGTCAAAATCCACCTAACCCAAAAATACACTTCAGCCCAATTTGAAACCCACCCTAGACCGGCCCAATTTGAACTCTACCCAATCAAGCACTCGCCTGTTACCCAAACGACACCGTCTCCGTTAAAATCAATCACAACTATTGATCCTCTCTTGATCCAACGGTTGTGACACATCCACCACCAATTAAATAAATATGTAATAACCTGTGTATAACCCTAGCGACCAAACATCCCTTCATCGTATCTCTTCTCTTTCCCTGTAAGCTGCCATAGATTCTCTAGGCTTCCACTGTACAGTCGCCGAAATCACCACCGGCGGTGAACACCACCACCGCCAACCGCTACCAAAATTATACCCCTGAACCACCTCAAAGCCCTCGTCATAAATATCTCATCACTTTGCCTCAAATCTTACTGGATCTGCTAAAATATTAGATTTTATCATCGCCATCTCCGCCGTCCACGGCGGCGAGACCATCTAGTGGCCCCCAAAATTTCATCCCATGTTCTCCTTCATCTTCTCTCTCCAACCCTTGAACCTGCTTCCTTCAATCCCTACTGATTCCGTCGAATAACGGATTGAAAAATTCCGACCAAGACCAAAGTTAGCCAAACAACGCCTTTACCACACCATGCACCCCTCGTCCCTCACTCACCACTAATCCTTACCGAGAAAACATCGAATCTCTCTAAAGCTAGAAAAATAATCGAATCTGAGGTTAGATGCTTGGGGATATTTTAAGGAGTCTTCTTTTTTCGAAGTCAGTCTCAATAACAGTCTGTTTGGGGTTCAAGATCAGTAAGTTCTTTTCTCTATCTTTTTTTTTTGTTAGTATAATTCGTTCTTTTGCATACGTCATCGAGCATAGTTTTAATTAGAGTCCAGCTCCATAGGAAATCATCTCTGCTATTGTTTAAATGCTAAGGTCAATTTTTTCTTTTTTAGTCAACTTCTTGATTTAAATTCTTTGGACTTCATTTGGTTAAATTGAATGCTTAGATGGTAGTTGAACTAGTCTTTAGTTTAAATTGTTTTTCTGTTCTTTTAGTTTGGTCTTGATTGTTAGCTTCATAATAGTTTACATCCAAGTGGGTGAGAATTAATTGAGGGTTTTGTTGGTTAATTTCATAAAATTCATATTTATTTCTTCCGTTTTGGGTTTGATAGCTCATTGCTTGCCTTGTTTCTGAAGTTCTGCAAGTAATTAGAGTATCAGTTTTGGTTTAATTAGTTTTACTTTAGTTTGTTCACATGAATTAGATTTAGGAATGGTTGGAATTGATTCTAGCCGGATTTTTGTTAATTGTTTAGCTAATATTTTGAATAATTCTGACTGGTTATAGCTGTTAGTAATTAAGGGTTTAGTAATTTTGGGAGGTTAACAAGGTCAAATTGGACAAAGATTAAATGGGAGGGGGCTGCAGTAATTTTAAGAGTTGGAAAGGGTAATATAGCCATTAAAAGGGTAGTATAATAATTCGAGAATGCAAGTGAGGGTAATCTGGACATTTGCAAGGGCATTTGAATATAGTAGATAATAATAGAACCTTCTAGAATATTTTTAAAGGGGTCCAAGTATAATTTTATAAAAATGGTGGAAGTAACTTGAAGGAAAATGTAGGAATTAAATGACTACTAGGCAAAATCTAAAAATTGAAGGGGGGGGGGGGGAATGAAAAACGTAGAACCTTCTATTGGTGCCTATAAAAGGCACCCCAATAACTTGAATCAGGAGTTTTTTGAAAAGTCACTAAAAATCCTTCTAAATAAGCCTCCTCCATAGTTTCAGATCTGATCCATCTTTTCAATGAACTAAAATCTGTCTAGATCCTAGTTCTAAAAAAAACAAAAACTCTACAGAAAAAACAAAAAGGAAACGCACTATTCCATTGTTCCTCAAATCTAATCTCTAATTTCATTTAGCTAAGTTGTAATTCTAGTTCGATTTCCCATAGTTGAAGATTGAGGAGATTTTCTGTTGATTTCGAGCAATTTTTTGGGGTTTCAATTAGCTCATTTTGTTCATTATTGGATGCTGAGTTGCTGAGTTGTTTTTCCTGATTTTTATAAAACTATCCTGGTTCAAAATCACTGGATCGTTGCTGTGTTTGACTGGTTAATTTCCAGACATTGTGATTGCTGCTGACTTCTCTTTATTTCTATCTGATTCACATTCCAGGTACACACTTGAACTACCCTAATGTAAGTTCAGCAGTGAAGTTAAATGAAGTTTTATACAAGCTCTGAGCTCATTTGATTACTTGTAGTTGTAATCCACTAAATATTGATATTTAGTGTTAAGTTGTCGAATGATACACTGGATCGTGGTTTGTTCAAGTTAAGATTATTGTCAATTGATATAGGATGTTAAGTTGAATTGTTAACTGTTGGAACTTTAGATCTGTGATATTTCATTAGTGTTAAATCAGCATATAGTATATGATTATTTAGTAATAGGTTTATTTTATTGGGACTTGCTGAAATTATTAGAATTGGAGGAAAAGTCATAAAGTAGTTTGTTGTAATTGATCATTAGGTGGTTCAAAACCAATTTTCATACTGATTTCTTCTGCCCTGCTTGTGTTGAATTAAGTTTAGTGTCATTAGTAATGTCAATATTGATAACATGTCATTATTAAACTCGGTTAAGTCATGTTAAGTTGTCGTCAAAATCGAATCCAGATTGAACTATGATTAGTTAGTTGATAATTGATATCTTTTGTCTTGAATATTTCAGTTAATGCATTAGTGAAAATAACTGTGCGATTATTATCAAATTTGTTTTGAAATAATTCATTAATGATCCTTAAGTGGTCCTTCGTCACTATCACCTCAAATCTGATGCACGTTAAGTGAGGCTCCCTGTTAGTTTGATTAATGAGAATATTGAGTCACACACCTGAACCGATGTCGAAAGCTAAGATCGCCGAAATTAGGAGTCTTATATAAGACTCTGCCTAATTGTAGTAATGCTTAAATAATAATTAGTAACGGATTTTATTCTTATTTATGATTAGAGACCAAAAATAGATAAAAAATCGTAGTTGCTTTAGTGAACCTTTTAAAATAAATAAGGTAAGCCTCACCGCTTTTAAATCTACAATTGCGGGGCCCTCAATTAATTTGTTACATAAAATACTTAGAATTCGAAAGGACTGTTTAGTGAATTTCACGGTCTTTCCCAAAGTTAATAAGATATAGATGCTTTAGGCACGACTTATAATAGTATACTTTCTCAAGTACGGGTGTACATTCATGAGACCCGAATCTAAATCTCAACGAAGTCGAAATGTGCTAAAGGCCACATGCGTACTGGTACAATGTGATTCAGAACATATTTTCATGACGTTGCAATTCTTATAATATTTCAATAACAAAGCGAAATATCAATAAAAAACATAAAAATGTAACATACATGGAAATCATATAAAAAACAAATACAACAGTTGAGCGACCGTGCTAGAACCACGAAATTCGGGAGTACCTAATACCTTCTCCCGCATTAACCGAATCCCTTATCTAGATTTTTGGTTCGAGGACTGTTAACAGAGTCAAACTTTCCTCAGTTCGGGATTCAACCGGTGACTTGGGACACCATTAATCTCCCAAGTGGCGACTCTGAAACTAAATAAATAAATCTCGTTCCGACTGTTCTTAAATTGGAAAAACTCCTTCCTTTTGTTATATCCCTTCCCGGGGTATAGTAAATAGGTTCTTCCGGTAAGAAAAAGGAGGTGTGACATCTAAAATGATAGACACAGCCACACCATGAAGATGAAGAATCTCCCGGATATAGATCTTAGCTAACCTCTCGGAAGAATAGGAGACTGCACCTGCGGACAATTCAAACACCGAGCCACATATGTAACAATATCCTTTTTCATTCTCCTCCACCAATAATGCTGCCGCAAATCCTGATACATCTTCACGGTGCCCGGATGAATAGAGTACTGGGAACTATAGCCTCCTTTAAAATCAACTCTCAAAGCCCGTCCACATTAGGCACACAAACTCGACCCTACAATCTCAAAACTCCATCATCTCCGAAGGTAACCTGCTTGGCACCTCCTTGATGCACCGTGTCTCTAAGGACACATAAATGGGGATCATCATACTGCCAATCTCGGATACGCTCCAGTAAAGAAGAACGAGCGACTATGCAAACTAATACATGACTGGGATCAAAACATCCAACCTCACAAACTGATTGACCAAAGCCGGCACATCCAAAGCAAGCGGTCTCTCACTGACCAAAATATAAGCAAGACTGTCCATACTGCCTGACTTCCTACTCAAAGCATCGGCCACCACATTGGACTTTCCCGGATAATATAAGATGGTGATATGATAGTCCTTTAATGTCTCTAACCACCTTCTCTGCCTCAAGTTTAGATCCTTCCTTGACAAATGTTGCAAACTCGTGTGATCCGTGAACACCTCACATGCCACGCAATACAGATAATGCCTCCAAATCTTCAACGCATGAACAATGGCTGCTAACTCCAAATTATGAATAGGATAGTTCTTCTCATGAATCTTCAACTGCCGTGTTACATAGGCAATGACCTTGCCATCTTATATCAACACCATACCAAATCCAATACGAGATGCATCATAATAAATTGTATTAGGTCCTGAACATGTGGGCAAAACCTACACCGATGTTGTAGTCAAAGCTATCTTAAGATTTTGAAAGCTCACCTCACACTCGTCTAGCCATCTGAACTAGGCACCCTTCTGGGTCAACCTGGTCATCGAGGTTGCAATAGACGAAAACCCCCTATAAACCAACAATAATAGCCTGCCAATGCCAAGAAACATCGGATCTCTGTAGCTGATGCTGGTATAGGCTAGTTCTTGACTGCCTCTATCTTCTTCAAATCAATCTGAATACCTCTGTTAATACAACATGACCCAGGAAGGCGATTGAAATCAAACAGAATTCACACTTCAAAAACTTAGCATACAACTGACTATCCCTCAAAGTCTGACGAACCACTCTGAGATGCTGCTCATGCTCCTCCCGGCTGTGGAAATAGATCAAAATGTCATCAATAAAGACTATCACGAACGAATCTAAGTAAGGCCTAAAAACTCGGTTCATCTGATCCATAAAAGTTGCTGGGGCATTTGTCAACCCGAATGACATCACCAAGAACTCATAATGCCCGTACCGAGTGCGAAAAGCTATCTTAGGGACATCGGATGCCCTAATCCTCAACTGATGGTAGCCAAATCTCAAGTCAATCTTCGAGAATACCTTGGCACCCTTAAGTTGATCAAACAAATCATTAATCCTCGGCAATAGATACTTATTCTTGATTGTAACCTTGTTCAACTGCTAGTAATCTATACATATTCATATCGATCCATCCTTCTTCTTAACAAATAACACCAACACAACCCAAGGAGAAACACTAGGTCTAATGAAACCTTTCTCAAGCAAGTCTTACAACTGCTCCTTCAACGGTTTCAATTCAGGCGGGGCCATACAGTACGACGCGATAGAAATGGGCTGAGGCCTGGAGCCAAATCAATGAAAAGTCAATATCCCTATCAGGTGGCATACCCGAAAAGTCAGAAGGAACCTCAGCACTAGAATCATGAACATAGGACAAATATGCCAAACACCCCTTCTCGACCATGCGCCCAGCCTTCATATAAGAGATAACACTACATGTAGAATGATTAGGAGTCCCTTTCTACTATAAATAGGGTAAACCCGACAAGTCTATGGTCACAGTCTTGGCATGACAGTCCAAGATAACAAGATAAGGTGATAACGAGTCCATCCCCAATATGACATCAAAATCAACCATGTCCATAAGAAGCAAATCTACGCGAGTCTCAAGACCCTCAATCACAACTATACATGAACGATGGACTCGATCTACCATAATAGAATCACCCACCGGTGTAGACATATGAATAGGAGCACTCAAATAATCACTAGGCATGACCAAATACACTGCAAAATAAGATGACACATAGGAGTATGTAGATCCTGGATCAAATAAAACCTAAGCATCTCTACTACAAACCAGAACAATACTTGTGATAACTACATCAGAAGTCTTAGCCTCGGGCCTGGCTGGAAGAGCATAACATCAGGCTTGGGCCCCACCACCTTGCACTATATATCTGGGATGACCTGCTACTCGCTGGCCTCCACCTCTAGTGGCCTGAGCTTCACCTCTAATACCTCTACCTCCACCTCTAGTTGGATGGGCGGGCTGTGGAACACTCGGTGGACCATGGCGCAGGAACCTTGATGCTGAGACCTGCTCGATGCTCTAGGTCAATATCTAGCAATGTGCCTCGTGTTGCCACAAGTAAAACAAGCCTTCGGCTGCTGGGGCTAACGACCCTAAAAACTCTGAAGCGGAGGTGCACTGATAGGAGCTGGTAATGCACTCTAGGACTGTTGATCGGAATGCTGCATGTGAGAACCACGACAACCTGAGGCACTATGAGAAGCCTGAAGTTCTAACTGAAAAGGACTAGGAGGATGGCCTCTACCATACAAATCCCTGCCTCCAGATGAAGTACGATTGTATCGGCCGAATGACGAGGCCACTTGTCAGACCCCTGACCACCTCCTTGCGATAAAACCATCTCAACTCTCCTGGACACATTGGTCGCCTCCTGAAAAGATATCTCACTCCCCGCCTCCTAGTCCATCTGAAGTCGAATAGGCTAGATTAGTCTCTCAATGAACCTCCTCACCCTCTCTCTAGGTGGGAAGTATGATAAGAGTATGTCGGGCCAAGTCAATTAATTCAATCTCGTACTAAAAACAGCCATAGAACCCTGCTGGAGATGCTCAAACTGCCTCCGATAGATCTTTCTCTGAGTGAAGGACATGGTCTTACTTACTTAAAAGTAAAAAAAAAAGGGAATTTTCCTGTCTTAGTTTCACTTCCTTGAACTGGCGAGATCGCATTGGTCCAACATAATCCTCCTAACAGGCAGCCAAAGATGGCCGAGGATCAATTAGTTAGCTAACGAAGTTGATGTTGAAGTAGAAAGAAGGCTAATAAATATGAACGGAGTCGGGGAATTCTAACTCTTAACTTGCTCCTGCAATAGCTGAGTAAACTGCTCCCAAGTCAAAGCTGGGGATCCGGATGGTTTAGACAAATAATAATCTCTCCACCAAGTCTTAGCTGATCTAGACAAGCGGAAAGTAACAATGTCGACCCCATTTGTCTCCACTATCCCCGTGTTATTTAGAACCTCATGACATCTGTCTATATAATCATGGGGATCCTCAGAAGATGCACCGCTGAAATTAGTAGTGAAGAGCTTGGTGAACTTGTCCAATCTCCACAAAGCATCGGCAAACATAGATGCTCCATCACCGGTATAAGCTACCACACTCGGCTAAACTGCTCTAACTGGCTGAATTGCTGGAGTTTGAAACTGGGGAGCCACCTGATGTGAGTAGCAGGAGTCTTGGATCCTCCTCTATCCTGAGAGACGACTGGTGCTATAGGAAGCAAGCATGCCTAAGGTGACACTCTTCATGAGGCCCACTAGATGGACCAGAGCATCCTGAAGTGTTGGGGTAGCAATGAACCCATATAGGACCAGAGCTGGGCCCACCAGAGCTGTCTGGGTCAGAAACTCCTCATCAAACTCAACTGGGGCTCTGTCACTGGTGTCGCTGCTCCGGGCTGAGCTCTGCTCCTACCTTGGCCTCTAGCACGGCCTCGCCCTCGCCCTCTGCCCCTCGTGGGAGCTACTGTTGGGGGCTTAGGCTGCTGATCAGTGGATGAGAAAACGCATGTTCTAGGCATCTATGAAAGAACATAGTAGAAATTCAATTAGCATTGAGAAACCAAATCGCACAATAGGAAAAAATAGATGTGAAGTTTTTTCTAACTCTATAGCCTCTAGGGATAAATACAAACGTCTCCATACCAATCCCTCAAACTCTACTAAGTTTGTCTGTGAACTGTGAGACCCGTGTAACCTAGAGCTCTGATACCAACTTGTCACGAGCAGGATTTCCCACCCTCGAGAGTCGTGATGGCGCCTATTAAAGTAATCTAGGCAAGCCGACTATTTAAATAATCTACCTTTTACCATTTTAATCCTTTAACAGTTATGAAGTAATAACTTAAAGACAGTGGAATTCATAACAAGCGAAAAAAATCAATAAAACTATTTGAGTATATCCAATACAACTTTTAGAATAACGACTACCTAGAACTAGTGTGACAGCTACACAAACGGTCTAAGATTACTATAAAGAAAGTCTGAAAGATAAGATACAATTTGTCTCTGAAGTAAATGAAAACATGATATAAGGATAGAAGAGAACGTTGGGGCCTGCAGACGCCCGCAGGACTACCTCGGGATGTCTGACTGGAATGAAAGCAGCCACCCAAAGCTGTGGTCCAAAAGTTGCCGCTTCGAGATCTTCTCATAGTGTAGAGTGTAGTATCAGCACAACCGACCCTATATGCTGGTAAGTGCCTAGCCTAACATCGATGAAGTAGTGACGAGGCTAGGAATAGACCACTGAATAAACCTGTGTAGTTGAATCACATGCAGTGGAAATAGATGCAGATAATTATAACTACAGTTGAGCGGGGGAAACATGCTTCGGGGTGTAGCAGGTAACAACAGAATAATAGTACAGAAATGTAAGGATGCCATAAAACAAATACCAACAGAAGATAAGGAGATAAGACAAGTACACATGTAATACCGTTGTAGGCGTGCAACTCGATCCCATTTCTTATGAAACCGTTGCAGGCTTGCAACCCGCTTCCATTTCATATATTACCATTGCAGGTGTGCAACCCTCTCCTATTTCATATATTACCGTTGCAGAGGTGCCCTGCTCCCATTTCATATATTACCATTGCAGGCGTGCAACCGCTCCTATTTCATATATTATCATTGCAGGCGTGATACTCGCTCCCATTTCATATATTACCATTGCAGACGTGAAACCCACTCCCATTTTATATATTACCATTGCGTGTGTACGACCCGCTCCCATTTTATTTATCACCTCCAATCATAAAAGAATCACGACAAGGGAACAATAGCTATGTAATAATATCCCGGCAAGCGAACAATAATATTACAACAACATCTCGGCAACGGAACAATAGTAATGTAACATCATCCAGGCAAGAGAACAATAATATGACAACAAACATTCCGGCAATGGCACAACAAAATGACAATAACATCCCGATAAGGGAATAATAATACCATAACAACATCCTAACAAAGGAACAATAATGATAATCCCTATATGAAGCACAATAAACCGCAACAGAGTCAAAACAATAATAATACAAGACTCACGGGCATGCTTGACACCAATATATAGATACTCGTCCCCATTCCTATACGTCATACTCCAAAGTTAACACGTAGAAAATAAGACACGACTCATAATCCCTCAAGCTAAGGTTAGACCAAACACTTACCTCGATGACACGAATACAAATCAAGTCTCAACTATTACTTTACCCTTGATTCCACCACCAATTTGCTCGTATCTAGCCACAAGTTACTTAATTACATCAATAAGTACTAATTGAATCAATTCTAATGCATGAAAATAAGTTTTCTAAAGTTTTACCCAAAAAGTCAAAAATCACCCCCGGACCCACATGGTCAAAGCCCGAGGTTCGAAGAAAAACCCGATTACCCATTCCCCCATGAACCTAAATATATAATTTATTTTGAAATCGGACCTCACATCGAGGTCCAAATCTCCAATTTTTAAAAAACCTAGGTTCTACCAACAACACCCAATTTCCCCATGAAAACTATTAATTTTTTGTTGAAATCATGTGAAAAGATGATAAGGATTGAAGAAAATTAGTTAGAAATCACATACAATCAATTTGGAGAAGACATTTCCTTTGAAAAATCGGCCCAGAGAGTTTACATTTTGAGAAGATGTGAAAAATGGTTGAAAATGCGTCTAAGTGTGAATTTATATGTTGCAGGTATCGCAAGTGCGACCAGGGTTCGAAATCAATTGTGAACCTAGACTTTGCTATTATCATATTTGCGAAGTGGCTTTCGCATTTGCTTAGTCACTTTGCGAACATTCTGTCGCATTTGCGACGACTGGCCCAGATACGGAATATCACATTTGTAAGGTAAGGCTAGCCTGGGCTATTTCACATTTGCAACTCATCCCTCGCATTTGCGACTGCAGGCCTGCAACACCCTAGTTCAAAAT
The DNA here is from genome assembly GCA_032618575.1 of Nicotiana noctiflora. Taxonomy (NCBI): domain Eukaryota; kingdom Viridiplantae; phylum Streptophyta; class Magnoliopsida; order Solanales; family Solanaceae; genus Nicotiana; species Nicotiana noctiflora. The sequence goes on along the minus strand of JASVEL010008787.1, from coordinate 43,493 downwards.
TTGCAATACCCTAGGTCCAAATTCCACTTCGTGGCCTATCCAAAACTCACCCGAGCCAGTCGGGCTCCAAACCAAATGTGCACAACAACCTAAAAACATCATACGAACTTGCCCGTACATCCAAATCACAAAAATAGCATCAACAACTATGAATTTAGCATCAAAATCATGAAATTACTTAAGAATATCAAATGTTCCAATTTTCTCAAATAAGGTCTGATTCACGTCATTTCAAGTCTGTTTCTTACCAAATTCCACGGGCTCAACTCAATTCATATATAAGACCTGTACCAAGCTTCAAAACCAAAATACGGGCCCAATAACATAAATTCTTTTCTTTATTTAATAATTAATTCATCAAAATAATTTCTTTCAAAAATTTATTTCTCGGGCTTGGGACCTCCAAATTCGATTTCGAGCATACGCCCAAGTCTCATATTTTTCTACAGAACCTACGGGTTCGTCAAATCATGGGTCCGGATCGGTTTACCCAAAATATTGACCGAAGTCAACTTAAATTTATTTAAGTTAAAATTTATCCTTTTCCATAGATTTTCATATATTGGCTTTCTGGCTACGCACCTGGACTGCACACGCAAATTGAAGTAAGACAAAAAGAGGTTTTAAGGCCTCAGAACATAGAATTTATTTTTTAAAACATGTGATGACCATTTGGGTCATCATAAAATAGCTCAAAAAGTTGATGGTCAAACCTTACCTTCTCCTTTAGTGTACCAGGTAGTCAACACTGGTGATCAAGCTTCCCATCAGTCTCAAAACCACTCCCAGGTAATTCAAACAACCCTTGTTACCCCACCCCCACCTCCCCTACCAAAGCTGCCAATATAGAAGTTGTGCTTGCAACAAACCAAAACAATGAAGAGCAAGCTAATCCTTCAGCACCAACTGTCCAAATGGTCGACAATGGTAATAACTCCACCATGTTGCTCAACACCAATCCCAGATACATCCCACCCCTTCTCCCCTAGTTCCTGTTAAAGTTATCTCCAACTTTGAGAAGCCAAAACACCCCAAGAAAAACTCCAAACCTCCAGCTAAAACATGCATAAACCCCTTCACCTGCACAACTAGCAGTGCAATCCCTTCTAACCACTAATAGCACCACTGAACATACTAACCCCAACATAAAAACCAAAGTTTTGACAAATTCACTTCCCCCTCCTCCTTCTACTGTTACTCAATCTTATGTCACCAGACTAAGAACTAGACATGAAGCTGAAATTGCTCCAATCTAGTTCACTCCACCAATCATCACAACAAGAAAAGGTAATCATGTTGTCATCTTCAAAAGGGAGGATTACATGGTTAAGTTTGTTGTGGTAGGTGAGTTCCTCAACACCATGCCTAAAATGGAAGCAATTAGAAAAAATCCATTGCTCAAACTGAACTCATGAGTGGAGTCAAGATTGCCCACTTCAATGCTAGGACTATGTACATAGACCTAGATAATGAGTATGATCACTCAACAATATGGACCAAACAATACATGTATATACAAGGACAAAAGATGAAATTGGAAGCATGGAATCTTGATTTTAAGCCCAATGAAGACTCACTAATTGTTCCTATTTGGATTGTCCTCCCTTAGTTGCCATGGAGTCTTTACTACATATAAATAGTCACTCCTTTACCGTCTCCCGTTAGTAAAGCCATGTTCCTAGACTTGGCTTCATTTCAAAAAATAAGAGGCAGTTTTGTCAAGGTAAAAATACAGATAGATCTCACCAAAGAAAGGCATTCCCATGCATGGCTTGGATATGATGAAGATTTCAACGAGAGATGGTCAATGGCTTGAGATCCAGTATGACAATGTCCCTAACTACTGCACATATTGTAGACACCAGAGACATTCTATTCATGCTTGTCCAGTGAAGAAAACTGATGATGAAGTATAGAGAATAAAGGAAGAAGTTGTAGCTGCTCCTAGTGATACACAACCCTCAAGGAGCATCAATGAATAAAGGGACATAAGAGCACACCAAACATCCAAGGGAATGACCAACACAAAAACCAAAATGCTAATGAATCACAAAACAATAAAGAATACCAAAGTATAGGAGCCGATCCTTCAAAAGATGAATGGTTAACACAAAAAGGAAAAACTTCAAGGGCAACTCACAAATAAACAAAAAGAAATAACAAGTCTACATGCCAAAGCAAAATGCAGTTCAGCTTAACAATGCATCCACATAAATGAATACTACAACTCTCCAGCCAGGTATCACCCATGTTCCCTCTCCACTGATCTCTAATGATCTGGAGAAGGTTAATACTTCAGATGCTTAGCATCATGTTCCCAATATTTTCAACCCCGTGTTGGTTCTTATATTTCTGAAGTTAATGGAGGAAAGGAGGTTTGTCAGGAGAAACCTACAAATAGACAGGAAGAGAACAAATGCAGTACAAAAGCTGATGCTTGACACTCTACCCATAATCATATGCCAAAGAGGACAAATGCGGTGCATAAGGTGATTTTTGACACTCTGCCCACCATTATATGTTGGAACCTCTAAAAAATAGATACAGTTCCAAGTATGGTGGAAGAAAATCATCCTTAATCAGGGAATTCTACTCAATAAATTTTGATATCAATCTCCTCCTCAAGGTTTCTCATGAGAATAAGACTGGCCAATGAAATTGTCACGACCCAAATCCGATCGTGATGGCGCCCAACAATCAAGCTAGGCCAGCCAGACCAACAATTTCTTATCACATCAACTATCAGTCCCAAATGGACATTCCAAGAAGAATATATGAGTCAAAGAACTCCAATAATAATAATAATGAACAAAATACTGACATTCCCGAAGATCTGGAGTCACAAGTCTAGAGCCTCTAACAAAACCCAACAGGAATAGAGAGTACTGTATAGAAATACTCAAGTCTGATTACAAAATACAAATAACAACTGGAAAGCTGCGAATGTAGGCAGCTATCTCAGTAACTCGATATGACACTACAAACGCTGGAAATGCCTGTCTACTGCTCCTGAGTACCCGAGTCTGCACACAAAAGGTGCAGGGAGTAGGGGTGAGTACTAAGTACCCAGTGAGTAATAAATATATACAAGTAGCTGAAAATAAGAAATCCACAGAATACCACATAATGAAGCTAAACTACAGTTCGATTCCTCCTACGAACTAGCATCAACAGTACAATACAGCTACCACAGAGTAATTCAACAAATAAAGATGCAATGCAAATGCACATAACCGCTACGGCGTGTAGCCCGATCCAATTTAACGTCGACGGCACTCACTGGGGGTGTGTACATACTCCGGAGGGGCTCCTACAGCCCAAGCGCAAATACTGCTGCGGCGTGCAGCCCGATCCTCATATCAACCACTGCGGTGTGCAGCCCGATCCATCCTCAGTCCACATAAATCAGATAAGTCACAAAACAGTTCATTTATCTTAATTCCAGTTTTCAGTTCATAATTTATGAAAAGTACTTTAACTTTATTAAATTTGCAAAAACCGGTGACTTAGCATAACAATAAGGTGATTTCAATTTCCAGGACTGAGATCGGTGATTTAAGCAAATATAGCTATCACATAAATATTGTCCTCTAAGGACTCTACAGATCGGCACAAGGCCCCAAACAAGGCTTACCGCCCACAAATATATCAAATACAGTGTATTTCCAACACTAATAACATATTATTCACATCCAGGATGGACCAAGTCTCAATCCCCAGTGATTATCAATCCCGCACCTGCCACGGTGTGCGACCCACGCCCTACTAGCGTCACAATGTGCTAAGCCGGGGTTTCGAACCCTCAGACTACCATATACACAAACTACTCACCTCTAGCCGGTCGTAGACTCGTCCGCGATGCCTTTTCCTTTGAAATTCGCTGCCTCGTGCGTAGAATCTAGTCAAATCACAATAATTATATCAAATACGGGTCAAAGAATCATAACCCATTTCAATTTACATGAAATTCGCATAAATACACTAAGTTGGTAAAACCCGACCCGGGGCCCACTGCTCGAAAAATTCCGAAATTAGTACCAACGCGACCCTCATCTCGCCACGAGTCCATGCATATAAAATTTATCAAAATTGGAGTTCAAATGCCCTTCCAAAACTCAAAATCCCGTTTTTAATACCTAGGCCACAATTCTTCAAGATTTCTACCCAATTTCATGAAGATTGATGTTAATTCTACCATAAAATGATGTTTTTGAGTCAAGAATCTTACCTCCGATGAATACCCGATGATTTCTCAGTGATTTCCTCGAGTTTTCTTCTCTCTAGGGCTCAAATTTGTGTTTTGGGTGAATGAACCCGCGACCCCTCTGTTCTGTGATTTAATTCACTGCCAGAGCAATTTGCTCTACGCGTTCGCGTGAGCTCCCACGCGTTCGCGATGTTCAGCTTCCAGTTACCCTTCGCGAACGCGACGCCAACCACGCGTTCGCGATGTTCAAACTCCCAGCCGCCCAAATTCCTTTTACGCGTTCGCGACTCCCAGTCACGCGAACGCGATGGTCCACTCCAACTAACCTACGCGAACGCGACCTCAGGAACGCGATCGCGAAGCACAAGGTTCCTGGCCTACGTGAACGCGACGCACCTGATCGCGAACGCGATGCATTGATCCACCTGGCCTTCACGAACGCGGCCCACTCCACGCGAACGCGAAGGTCTAATTGACTGGGCAGAAACTTGTAGTTTTCTACAGATTTTGCCAAGTCCCATATGCCCGGTTGATGGTCCGAAATCAACTCGAGGCCCCCGGGACCCCAACGAAAGCCACCAACATACTCCAAAACATGATACGGACTTGTTCCAATCACAAAAACACCATCCAAAACATCAAAATCACCATTTACAGACGAATTCAAGCCTAAGTTTCTTCAAAACTTTCAAAACTAACATTCAATCCAAACCCCGATCAAACGATGTCCCAATGACCTGAAAATTTGCAGACATATCCAAAATCACATAACGAAGCTACAGAAATTGTCGGAATTCCATTCCGACCCCGGATCAAAATATCACCTACCATCCGGTTTTCGCCAAAATTCAACCTTCGCCAATTCAAGCCTAAAACTACACCGGACCTCCGAATTCAATTCCGATTGCTCTCCTAAGTCATAAATGATCCCCCGAAACTAGTCGAATCATCAGAATCCGGTTCCGAGCACTCTAACTTAATAGTCAACTCTAGGTTGACTTCCCATATTCAAGCTTCCTTCAAACATGCTATTTGTTTCATTTTCAACCCGAATCACTCCTAACTCACCCGATATACTCTAATACTGATATAAAAGCATAAGATATGTAAATGCAAGGTAACGGGGTGGTAATTCCCGTAACGACGGGCCGGGTCGTTACATTCTCCCCAACTTAAACAAACGCTCGTCCGCGAGCGGGTTAAGAAACATACCTGGAGTATCAAACAAGTGAGGATATCTGCTCCGCATCTCCTGCTCGGTCTCCCAAGTTGCTTCCTCCACGGGACGACCTCTCCACTGCACTTTCACTGAAGCTATGTCCTTGGATCTCAGCTTACGAACCTGTCGACCCAAAATGGCTGTTGGCTCTACATCATAAGTCAAGTCTTCATCTAGTTATATCGTGCTGTAGTCTAACACATGAGACGGGTCTCCGACATACTTCCGGAGCATGGATACATGGAACACCGGGAGAACTCCCGACAAACTGGGTGGCAAAGCAAGCATATAGGCCACCTCCCCAACTTTCCTAAGCACCTCAAAAGGTCCAATAAACCTTGGGCTCAACTTCCCTTTCTTCCCAAACCTCATAACACCCTTCATAGGCGAAACCTTCAGCAACAATTTCTCACCTACTGAATAAGACACCTCTCGGACCTTCCGGTCCGCATAACTCTTCTGACGCGACTAAGTTGTGCGAAGTCTCTCCTGAATCACCTTCACCTTGTCTAAGGCATCTTGGACTAACTCTCGTCGGGCTCGAACCAACCGACTGGAGACCTACACCGCCTCCCATATAAAGCTTTATACGGTGCCATCTGAATGTTGGACTGATAGCTATTATTATAAGCAAACTCCGCAAGAGGCAAATAATCAGCCCACGAACCACCGAAATCAATGACACAAGCACGCAACATGTCCTCCAATATCTGAATAGTACGCTCAGACTGCCCATCCGTCTGTGGATGAAATGCTGTGCTCAGCTCTACCTGTGAACCCAACTCTCGCTGAAATGTCCTCCAGAACTGAGAAGTGAACTGGGTACCTCTGTCTGATATAATAGAAATGGGAACTCCATGCAATCTCACTATCTCGCGGATGAATATCTCTGCCAACCGCTCTGAGGAATAAGTAGTACATACTGGGATGAAGTGAGCTGACTTGGTCAACCTATCCACCACCACCCAAACTGAATCGAACTTCCTCGTTGTCCGAGGGAGTCCACTAACAAAGTCCATAGTTATCCTTTCCCACTTCCACTCAAGAATATCAATACGCTGGAATACACCACCAGGTCTCTGATGCTCATACTTGACCTGCTGACAGTTTAGACACCGAGCCACATGGCTCACAATATCTTTCTTCATCTTTCTCCACCGGTAATGCTGCTTCAAATCCTGGTACATCTTCGCGGCTCCTGGATGAATAGAATACCGCGAGCTATGGGCCTCCTCCAATATCAACTCACGAAGGCCGTCAACATTGGGCACGCATATCCGGCCCTGCATCCGCAATACACCATCACTATCAATAGTGACATCTCTGGCATCATCATGCTGAACTCTGTCCTTAAGGACAAGTAAGTGTGAATCATCATACTGGCGCTCTCGAATACGATCATATAAAGAAGAACGAGCCATTACGCAAGCCATCACCCGACTGGGCTCAGAAATATCCAGTCTCACCATCTGATTAGCTAACGCCTGAACATCAACTGCAAGGGGTCTCTCCCCAACTGGAATATACGCCAAACTGCCCATACTAATAGCCTTCCGGCTCAATGCATCAGCCACTACATTGGCTTTCCCGGGATGATACAAGATAGTAATATCATAGTCTTTAAGCAATTCAAGCCATCTCCACTGCCTCAAATTTAGATCTTTCTGCTTAAACAAATGTTGAAGGCTGCGGTGGTCCGTATATACATCACAAGATACACCATATAGGTAATGCCTCCAAATCTTCAAGGCATGAACAATAGCAGCTAACTCCAAATCATGAACGGGGTAGTTCTTCTCGTGGGGCTTTAGCTGACGAGAAGCATATGCAATAGCTCTACCCTCCTGCATTAACACACAACCGAGCCCAACTCTAGAAGCATTACAATACACCGTATATAACCCCGAGGCTGATGTCAACACAAGTACTGGAGCTGTGGTCAAAGCCTCCTTGAGCTTCTGGAAGCTCTCCTCACATTCATCAGACCACACAAATGGAGCATTCTTCCGTGTCAACTTAGTCAACGGTGAAGCAATAGATGAGAAACCCTGAACAAACCGGCGATAATAGCCTGCCAAGCCGAGAAAACTCCGAATCTCTGTAGCTGAGGAAGGTCTGGGCCAATTCTGCACTGCCTCGACCTTCTGTGGATCAACCCGTATACCATCACTGGACACTACATGTCCTAGAAAAGTCACAGTATCAAGCCAGAACTCACACTTAGTGAATTTTGCATAGAGCTTTTCTTCTCTCAACCTCTGCAATACCACCCTCAAATGTTGTGCATGCTCCTCCTGGCTGCGTGAATACACCAGAATATCATTAATAAACACAATCACAAAAGAATCAAGGTACGGCCGAAATACACTATTCATCAAGTGCATGAATGCAGCTGGGGCATTAGTCAACTCGAAAGACATCACCAGGAACTCGTAGTGCCCATATCGCGTCCTGAACGCTGTCTTCATAATATCCGAGTCCCTAATCTTCAATTGATGATAGCCCGATCGAAGATCAATCTTAGAAAATACACTAGCTCCCTCGAGCTGATCAAATAGGGTACTTATTCTTTACTGTTACCTTGTTCAGCTGCCTGTAATCAATGCACATTTTCATTGTGCCATCTTTCTTCTTCACGAACAACACCGGTGCACCCCAAGGTGACACACTCGGGCGAATGAAACCCTTATCTAAGAGTTCTTGAAGTTGTTCCTTCAATTCTTTTAACTCCGCTGGTGCCATGCGATAGGGAGGAATAGAAATGGGCTGAGTGCCCGGCACCAAGTCAATACCGAAGTCAATATCCCTGTCAGGCGGCATGCCCGGCAGGTCTGCTGGAAATACATCCGGAAACTCCCTCACAATGGGGACCGAATCAAGACTGGGTGTCTCAGCCTCAACATTTCTAATGAAGGCCAAATAAGATAAACAACCCTTGCCAATCATTCGTTGGGCCTTTATATAAGAAATCACCATGTCGGACACATAATCAGTCAAGCCACGCCACTCGATCCTCGGATTACCTGGAATTGCTAGTGTGACTGTTTTGGCATGACAGTCCAAAATCGCATGGTAAGGAGATAGCCAATCCATGCCTAGAATCACATCGAAATCTACCATGCCCAGTAGTAATAAATCAACTCGGGTCTCCAGACCCCCAATAGTAATAAGACAGGATCGATATACCTGATCCACAACAGTATCCCCCATTGGGGTAGACACATGTACGGGCTAAGCAAGAATACCACGGGTCATACCCAAGTGATGTGCATTAAGGAAGAATTGTCCTTGATTTCCAAAGATGCAAAAGTTTGTGCATCTTTGCAAACACCACCTTCCTCATTTAACAGCTTCTGCTTCTTATAAGGAATCCCCTTTGTCTTTTGAATATATGCTTTCAGTGCAGCTATTGTAACATCTGGTTTAACAGTTAGGACAAAGGCTTTTGATTCCGAATGCTGCTTTTTAGTACCACTTCTACAGTTGTCAAATCCAAATGAACGCCAATTAAACATATCTCTGTAAGTATCATCTTGAATATTAATGATCTGCCTTGTTTGGCTCACTGACCAAAAAAACACACAACATAAGCATATATCTTCTTGTTTTAATACAAACTATAACTATAATTACGTTTTAGCAAGAAAATAAAAAGCATAAGAGTTTTGCGTGAAAAACAAAGAACGTGCTGAAATCTAATCTACAACTAAGCAGTTTGAAATCTGTGAGAGGAGCAAAACTAGAATTTTCAAAATACAGAGAAGAAAATTAGAGCATACCCCGTCTTGCATCCATTACGAGCGCTACTTTTGTACTTTGATGTCTTGATTTCTCTCTTCCTCTTCCCATTGAAAGGGCTAAACCCTACTTATAGACTGGAGTATCATTTATTATTGGAAAGTGACAAAAATAAATATTGAGTCAATTAATGCAAAATCCCACAGATTTAGGAATCTCCAATTAAAACTGAGGTTTCAATTCATTTTCCAAAAATAATAAAAATATTTATTTACATTAACCTATAATTAGTTTCTTATTACTTCGCCTACTTCTTTTTCCAATATTAAGCTAAATAAGTATTGCACACGCCCCACATACTTGATACATGCCGTATTTTACTTGATAATTTGACTAAAGTATTTTTTTTTTCTTTGGTTGGGGTTTGGGGAGGGGGGGGGGGGTTAACAAGGTAACATGCACTCACTACCCTTTGGATGCACATAAGTTTTTTTTTGGGGAAGGGAGGGAGGGTTTGACAAGGTAACATGCATTCACTATCCTTTGGATGCATATAAGGTAAAATTCGCTACTGTATAATAGCTCGATAACTATACAGAATGGTAAATCACACTAGACAAGCCCCGTGCAATCGATTCGGCCAAGGAGGTATGGATGTGGATTTTTAGCCCCAGGCCTCCCATCTTGGAAGTCATTTTCTCAACCAACTAAAGTATTTTTATCTATTCTTTGATATAATTTCTTTGATTTTACCATATTAATAATCTCTCTCCACATCTATCATAGCAAGGGTAAAATTACAAATAGAAGCAATTCTCTTATGGAAAGAGGGTAAGATTCGCATATTTGCCGTCAAAAGAGTAGTGCTTTTTTTCTGAATTCGATTAAACGAGAAGATCAATATTATTGATTTTGTAACTACTAACTACCACCCCCGTGCAAGACGTGGAAAATAGTATTGATGGTATATTTGGTAGGTTGGAAAATATGTTTCAAAATTACGCACTCTAATATAAATACAGGTGTAAGATCAAGGTTTATGGATACTCCCTCCATTCTTTTTAGTACCTTTTAAGGGTTTAACATATTCATTAAGAAATTTATTTAATAGCATTAATTAAGTGTGTTATTTTACTAAAAGTTTATTTTAATGTATGCATAAAAATATAGAGAAGTTTTGAAAGAGTTTATAAAAATTTGTTCAACATTTATTAGACAACTAGTGTATTCTTCGCGCTTCACGGGGCTATAGTGTACCCTGTTAATTTTTGTTGTATTGCTTTAAATATTCAAATATTAATCTCAACCAAAAATAAAATTGAATACTTTTAATGTTTTCGAATATTTGGTCTTAAAACTTCTCGTTTGAGACCTTTAATTTGTCAATCTATTATTGACGTTTTCATTTTGTTTTGGTGAGAGGATTACAAAAACATTTTTTCCTTTTGTTTCTATTTTTCTAATTTTGGGAACTCTTATCTTATAAATATTTAGAAGGGGAGCCTTGGCGTAACTGGTAAAGTTGCCTCCATCTGACCTGGAGGTCACGGGTTCGAGCCGTGGAAACAGCCTCTTGTAGAAATGCAGGGTAAGGCTGCGTACATTAGATCCTTGTGGTCCGGCCCTTCCCCGGACCCCGCGCATAGCGGGAGCTTAGTGCACCGGGCTGCCCTTTTTTTATCTTATAAATATTTGGTTACATTTTTATTTCTCACACAATAAAGTCTTTATTTCCTCCCTAATATTAGCGTAATAAGATATATATATATATATATATATATATATATATATATATATATATATATATATATATACACGATATTCTTTGATATTAGTATGTACTAATTAGATTTCATTTCCTTGAAAAGTTAATAATTCGTACCTTTATAATTGTATCCTATATAAAACATCATAAGTCTCAAAAAAATGAAACAAAAACATTAAACAGATCAAAGGCCGCTAGGACTTCATCTCTATACATTGTTCCACCATGAAGGATGCATCGGATTATAGGATATTTTTGAAGTGATTATTCTCTTCTTCTCTCCTTTTTTATTTTATTTTTTTATTCGAAAATATATTTATCTGCCTTCAATTTAACTACAAGCGTACTGTAAATGCACCAAAAAGTACAGCAACTGCATTTCCATGATATTTCTCATAAAGAAATATCAAACGTGATTTGGGATTCATATCCACATCGTTGGAATAATTAAAATTCCCAATAAGTCTAAATAAATATAATGAATTTTATACAATTGCTGACCACTGTCAATTACGATTTCATTATGTCAAATATTACACATACCTCATGTTTGATAATCCCGGCTATAGAATAGAATATCTATATATATATATATACACACAAACATGAACAAAACTCACAAAGAGAATATATATATATATATATATATATATATATATATATATATATATATATATATATATATATATAAACATGAAAAAAACTCACAAAGAGAATACGGTGAAAACAGATTTCTCAATTGCTCTAAAATAAGACAATCATGAGTAGCGCAATAAGAATTTTAATATTTGTGACAAATTTCATACTTGTAAAAGAATTACGAAAGTGAAGCACATAAATACGTAATCATGCTGAATTATTTGATAAAATAAAGAATCTTTATCAGAAAGAGTAAAGTTATAAGGCAAAGCTTTAACATTTAAATTCGAGCATTAACTGCAACCCTACAACAACCATAAACAATAACATAATGTTCGAATCCCATACTGCCACAAATAACATCATATGCTTTTTTTCTTCCCCACTATTCCACTCCACTCCCTAATCAATAAAAAAATTGCAGAAATAGTAGATATGAAATAATAATTGGAGCAAAATATAGAAGCTAGAAAAGAGGTAAAAAAATTGTCACAACCCATTTCCATAATAGGTCATAATGGTGCCCAACACCATTATTGGGCAAGCCAACGCGGAAAAATACTAAATAACTTTCATTTACCTTTACCCAAAAATAGTTAAAATAACTCTTTAAGTGAAATAAAATCAGAAATGATTAATAGAGCCATAATAATCATACAACCCCAATATCATACAACTTGACCTGGTGTCACAAGTTATGGGCAACTAGTAGAATATACAAATGAATCACACTATCCTACTGTCCGAAACAGAATAGACAACAAATATACATAAGAAAGACTTCTTCAGGCTGCTGAACGGTAAGGAAGGGAAGCAGCTCACTGTAGAAGTCTCGAGTCCGCTCAAGGATGTGCACCAGACTGATGGCCAGATACACCTGCCTCATATCATGTACAGTTAAACATAAAAGTGTAGAATGAGTACATAAACAATATGTATCCAGTAATTATCCCGTCTAATCTCAAAGAAGTAGAGACGAGAGGTCCACTCGATACTTATTAGGGTCAAATAATATGAGAAGAATTCATAATAAACAGGGATAGCACATATTATTAGCATTTAATAAGCATGGAATAGCAGTTATTTTCCAAATATTATTATGGGTATCCATCTATATATCAAGCAGATATGAAGTTCAATCCATAGAGAAATACTAAGCAAAAACATGTGCAAGTAACACCGAGGGACGTACGACCCAATCCAACATGAAAGTAAATTGTGCACTATCAAGGGTCGAACGGCCCAAACCATAGATGTATCTATTATCCCGCTCAAGAATTATACGTATGACGCGGTCAAATATAAATAAGCTCATCAACCAACAGACAATAATGTATATTCGAGGAATAGTTGTTCACAGTAATACCCAATATTCTCTTTTAAAAGACTAAACAGGATAAGGTTCCTCCACTAGTCTCATTTACCTTAATCAAAATAATTTATACGAATCCGATTTTATAATCGGGTTACAAGAATATCACATAGAGCATACTTTTGGGTCCTAGACTACCCGGACATAACATAATAGCCACCTAGTACGTACGTAGCCCCAACATATAATAATAATTAATTTAATTCTTAGACTTATGGGGACAATTCCCTCTTACAAGTTTAAAAAGGAGCCTCACCTCGCTCCAAGATGCACTTCCAATACCAAGAACGAGTCCAAGCCCTCAATTCGGAGTCGAACAATCTCAAACTAGTTAATTAAAGTAAGAACTAGTCAATATAGACTCACAAGATCGAATTATAGCTCTTTAAGCAATTTTTCAACCATTAACACAAGTTTCTAAAAATCTGACCTCGGGCCCACAGGCGTGGATTTTGAGATTTTTTGAAGGAAGTTTTTCTCTACAACCTAAGGATCAATATATATGATTTCTAATTTATTTCATAACAAAATTCATGGTTAAATCTAACTTTTATTAAAAATCTAGGGTTTTTTATCTAACCCCATAATTTCATCTTAATACTAGTATTTAATCTACCTAAGACATAATTATTAATCTAGAAATAGGTAGAACACACTTACCTGAAGATGTTAGGTAAAGTTCTTCTCTCAAAGCTCTAAAATCGCCCAATGAAGTAGTGAAAAAGTGATAAAAATGACTTAAAACCCGTATTAAATGAACCTCATTGCTTTAGCGATTTCCGCATCTCTAGTCAGGGGACCGCATCTGCGAGAAATTGGTTGTATTTGCGAGATGGGCCAAAAGAGTTGGGACCGCTTTCTCGAGGCTGCATTTGTAAAGCTTCTTTTGCGGTTCTTGGCCTGGCCTAGCTTGGGCCGCTTCTACGATGGAAGGACTACATCTACGGTCTCGCACCTACGGTGCACCAACAGTAGGTGCGATTATAAAAAAGCGGCAGCTTCAACTCTTCCCAAAATTTTGCACTTCACTCGAGCCTCGTCCGATTGACACTCGAGGCTCCTAGGCCCCGTTCAAACATACCGACAAGTTGTAAATCACGAGACAAAACTACTTGAACCTTTGCAACACTCGAAACAACTGCTAAATCTAGGAATTACCCCCATAAAACCAAATGAATCAAACTTATGAACTTCAAGTTCTTATTTTTCCTCTAGCGGGCCAAAACGCCCTTAAACTACTCGAATTGACACCACATTTTACAAACAAGTCTTAAATGATATTTTGGACCTACTGGGGTTTGGAACCAACATACGAGCCTGATACCCATGAAATCAATCATTAATTAGTTTTTTTAAATCCTTAAAAATTAAAATTAACAATTTCTAATAAAAATTTATTACTCGGGCTAGGGACCTCGGAGTTTGATTTCGGGCATACGCCCAAGTCCATGTTTTCCAACAAAACTTCCGGGACTGTCAAATTACGAATCAGAGTACGTTTGCTCAAAATGTTGACCAAAGTCAAATTTAGTCTTTTGAGAAAATTCTAAGCTACCAAATGGGCATATTCCACTCAATACTCATCCAAATCCCGAACCAGCCATCCTCACAAGTTGTAAATTAGCTAAAGCAAGCATGGGAAGTTTTATTTAAGGGAATGGGGTTCTAAAAGGCAAAAAGACCGATCGGATTGTTACATTCTTTGCCTCTTAAACAATCATTCGCCCTCGAACGGATATAGAAAAGTACCCGAGCTGCTGAATAAATGGGGATATCTGCTATGCATGTCCTCCTCGGACTCCAAGGTCGCCTCCTCCACTGGTTGGCCCCTCCACTGGAACTTTACTGTAGAAATCCTCTTGGATCTCAACTGGCGATCATGACTATCAATAATGGTAACTTGCTCCTCCTCATAACCCTAACTCTTATCTAGCTAAATAGTACTGAAGTCCAACACTTGGGATAAGTCATCATGATACTTCTAAAGCATAGACACATGAAAAACTGGATGAACTCCCGATAAGCTGGGTGGTAAAGCAAGCTTGTGGGCAACCTCCCCGACTTGCCTCAACACCTCAAAGGGACCAATAAACCTTGGGCTCAACTTGCCCTTCTTCTTGAATCTCATAATTCCTTCATTGGCGAGACTTTCAAGAGAAAACTCTCGCCAACCATGAATGATACATCACGCGCCTTCTGATATGCATAACTCTTCTATCTGTACTGAGCTGTGTGAAGCCTTTCCTAGATCAACTTTACCTTGTCCAAGGCATCCTGAAATCTTTACCGTATAACTTAGCCTCTCCAAGCTCAAACCACCCGATAGAAGAACGATAATAGCGACCATATAAAGCCTCGTATGGAGCCATCTCTATGCTGGACTGATAGCTGCTATTGTATGCAAAATCCGCCAAGGGCAAGAACTGATCCCACTGCCCTCCAAAGTCAATCAAACATGCTCTGATCAAATCCTCCCAAATTTGAATTATCCGTTCCGAGTGCCCATCAGTTTGAGGATGGAATGCTGTGTAGAGCTATACACGGGTCCCCAACTCACTCTAAATAGCTCTCCTAAAATGGGAAGTGAACTGAGGGACTTTGTCTAATATGATGGAAATAGGCACAACGTGCAACCGAACTATCTACAGCATGTAAGTCTGAGCATACCTTTCCGCTGTATAAGTAGTCGCCACTGGAATGAAGTCAGCCAAATTGGCCAACCTATCAATAATGACCCATACTAAATCAATCATCCGCAAAGTCTGCAACAAGCCAACTACAAAATCCATGGTGATGCGCTCCCACTTCCACAATGGTATAGGCATTTGCTGAAGTAGGCCCAGCCCTGGTGTTCATACTTGACCTGCTGACAATTCAAACACCTAGCCACATACTCTACTATGTCTTTCTTCATCCTCCACCACCAATAATGCTGGCTCAAGTTATGATACATCTTCATAGCACCTGGATGAATGGAATACCGTGAACTGTGAGCCTCCTCTAGAATCCTTTCCCTTAGACCATTAACACTAGGAACATAAAGACGACCCTGGAGTTGCAAAACACCAATCCTCGCTTATAGAAACCTCCTTGTCACCTCCCTAAAGTACCGTCTCTCTGAGGACCACCAAATGTGGCTCATCGAATTGTCGGGCCTTCATTTGCCCCAATAACAAAAACTGAGCAACCACGCACGCAGGAACTCGGCTAGGCTCTGAAATGTCCAACTTCACAAGTCTGTTAGCCAAGGACTGAATGTCCAAGGCTAGTGGCCTCTCCTCTGCTGGAATAAATGCCAAGCTACCCATTCTCTCTGCCTTTCTGCTTAAAGCATCCGCGTCTATATTTGCCTTGCCCGGATGATAAAGAATGGTGATTTCATAATCCTTTAGTAACTCAAGCCACCTACGCCGCCTCAAATTAAGATCCCTATGCTTGAATAAATGTTGTAAGCTATGATGGTCGGTATAAAACTCACATGACACCTCATACAGATAATGCCTCCATATCTTAAGAGCATCAACAATTGCGACAAACTCTAGATCATGCATAGGGTAATTCTTCTCATGAACCTTCAGCTGATGCGAAGGATATGTAATAACTCGCCCCTCCTGCATCAATACACATCTCAAGCCAATGCGTGAAGTGTCATAATATACTTTATGCATCCCCAAGCTGAAAGACAATAAAAGAATTGGTATTGTAGTCAAAGTTGTCCTGAGCTTCTAAAAACTTTCCTCACAATCATGAGACCAATAGAAAGGGGCACCCTTCTGGGTCAATCTTTTCAAAGGTGATGCAATAGATAAAAATCCCTACACTAATTGCTCGTAATAACCTACTAGCCCCAAGAAACTTTTGATCTAGGTCATTGAGGTATGGCGTGGCCAACTCCGAACTGCCTCAATATTCTTGGGATCTACCTTAATACCCTCTCCTAACACAACATGACGCAAGAATGCCACTGACTCTAGCCAAAACTCACACTTGGAGAACATAACATATAGCTTCCGCTCTCGCACGGTCTGAAGCACTACTCTCAAATGTTGCTCGTGCTCCCCCATGCTACGTGAGTATATCAAAATGCCGTCAATGAAGACGATGACAAATGAATCAATATAAGGCCTGAATACCTTGTTCATCAAATCCATAAATGTTGTTAGGGCATTGGTCAAGCAAAAGGACTTCACCAAAAATTCATAATGGCCATATATAGTCCGTATTGCAGTCTTCGAAACATCCTAGTCCTGAATCTTCAACTGATGATACCCTGACCTCAGGTCTATCTTAGAAAATACCCTAGCATCCTGCAACTTGTCAAACAAATCATCCATATGAGGAAACATATACTTGTTCTTTATGGTGACTTTGTTCAACTAGCGATAATCAATGCACATCTGTATAATCCCATCCTTCTTCTTCACAAGTAACACTGGTTCACCCCAAGGAAATACACTAGGCCTAACAAACCCCTTCGCCAACAACTCCTCAAACTGCTCCTTCAACTCGTTAGGAGCCATATAGTATGATGGAAGAGATATTGGTTGGGTTCCTGGAGCCAAATCGATACCGAAATCAATATCACGATCCGATGGCATGCTAGGAAGATCAGAAGGAAACACATCAGCAAACTCTCAAACTACTGGAACTGAATCAATCGTCAGAGACTCTACGGTGGTGTCACGAACATAAGCTAGATAATCCAAACACCCTTTCTCGACTATATGCCGAGCCTTCAAGAAAGAAATAACCTGACTAGGTGTATTAACTGTGGAACCCTTCCACTCCAACCATGGCAACCTTTTCATACTAGTGAAACAGTCTTGGCATGGCAATCTAGGACATCGTGATATAGAGATAAACAATCTATACCTAGGATGACCTCAAATTTGATCATATCGGGCAACAGGAGATCTACTCTAGTATCAAAATCATAGAATGTGACAATACATGACCAGTAGATCTGATCCACAACCACGGAATTACCCAAAGAAATAGAGACATAAAGAAGAGTGCCCAAAGGCTCAGGAAAAAATAACTTGGAAATGAGAAAACAAAGATGATACATATGAATAAGTGGACCCTGGATCAAATAATACCGAAGCATCTCTACCACCGTCGGAAATAATTCCTATGATGATGGAATCTGAGGCCAATGCATTAGGCTTGGCTGGTAGGGCATAGAATCTGGCTGGAGCGCTAGCTGGCTAGCCTCCACCAGATTGAGCAGTAGCTAGCTGACCTCTCCCTGCCTGGCCACCACCTCTAGGATGGCCCCTACCAACCTGCTCTCTACCGTTAGGTGGCTGGGTAGTTGGTGCTAAAGTCATAGGCCGGTGACCCTGTTGCACTACCTTGCCCCAAAGTCTGGGGCAGGTCTTCTTCATGTGACCCGGATCTCCACACTTGTAGCATACTCTCGGTACTATAGCCTACTACCCTGAAGTCTGAACTTGCAGACCCGAATACGCACTAGAAGAGCCCTAGATGGCTGGTGGGCGATAGAAACTCTCTGGCACAGCACTAAAGTGAGCACTGAAAGAATCTTGATGACTAGAATATCCATCGGAGGAACCCGGAATAGCTGGTGGGCGGTAATCATCGCACTAAAATAAAGCCTCACTACAATACCTCGGGGAAGGGAGGTGGTGCTGAATACGGGGGCCTGCTAGGCTTACCCCTCCCAAATTGACCTCTACCCCTAGCTGGTGCACCTCTGAACTCTCCCGAAAATTGGGCCCTCTTGTCCTGCCGAATCTATTGTCTACCCCTCTGGGATACCCATCAATCTTGTGACAAAATCTCTACCACTAGCTGATAATTAGTACCTATCTCCACCTTTTGGGCCATGCTAGCTCGAATACCGGGGTGCAACCCCGCAACAAATCTCTACACTTTATATGCATCTGTGTAAAGTATCATGAGTGCATAGAGAGATAACTCAGAGAACCTTACCTCATAATCGATCATAGACATCTAACCTTGCTCGAGATGCTCAAATTGGTACAACAGCTTTTCCCTCTCAGATGATGGAATATACCTATCCAAGAATAACTGGGTGAACTTACCCCAGGTGAGGGGAGGAGAACCTACTGGCCTGCCAAGAACATAGGACTGCCACCATCTATGGGCCCTTCCCTCAAATTGAAATGTAGTGAAGTCAACTCCATGTGACTCTAATATCCTTATGGTTTGCAGTTTGTTCCTGCACCTTGATTCATATTGCAAACTCAACCCAAAGGAAGAGCGGGCACAACTAACTTTTACCAAAATAGTGGTTTGGGGTCAATCCACAGGGAGTTGGAATTTAGAGTGAGAAATTGCAATGAACTAGAATTACGAATTAGCTTCTAATTTGGCTTCAAACATATTTGTGTTTTCTTTTTAATAACTAATTTATCAACTACTAGTATGAAATCTAAATTATGCTAAGGAAGATTATAAAGTGTAATGCAAGTATGAAAAAGGACTAGGGTAGTAGCATTTACCTAGGTGGATAACTAACAGGTAATGAAATTCAATGCAAAGATGATATGATGGGATTATTGGATAATCGTTGCTCTATGCATTCATTCTCACACCTCTTGGTAGAGAGAACAATTTTTCCTAATTGACTCTCTCGAGACCAATTGGGTAGGCTAATTTGCCCAAGCAATTTTAGGCTCAAGTTGGGTAATTACTCTCTCGAGGTTTTTACCCGTTACTTGGGACTACCATTCTCATGGGTCCGTCCCAAATTTTTGTTGGAATTGATTGAGAAGTTTTAGACTCTCTTTCTCAAGAAGAGGCCAAACCCACTAAACTAGATTTAGTGTTTGCAACCACAAAATCCAAATGAAAAACATTCAATCAACCCAAATCCTAACACCCACAATCATCTAAGCATTAAATAATTTAACCCATTAATTACCCACACTAGGGTTGAGCTACAACCCTAGCTATGATTAGCTAGTCATGAAAAATAAAGAAAATGGAGAAATTAAAGATGAAATTGACATAATAGTTGATTACAAATTAAATCTAATGATAAAAGACTAAGAAAATTGCCCAAAATAGACGTAAATATGTTCTCACGAGCTCAGCTATTTGTATCTAATCTCTGACATGACCTAAAAAAGTAAAGGAAGCTATTTATACTGTACAGTAATTTCCGGACAAAAATACCCCTGAGGGTGTCACGCGGACCGCACACTTTTGACGTTCGACCGCGTAGGGCATTTGATCTTCAGATACGTTGTCCCTGGAGCATGTCACACGGACCGCATACTTTTTTCACGCGGCCACATAGGTTCAGCAACGCGGACCGCATAGAAATGGAGCACGACCGCACTGTGTAATTCCTCTGAATGCGAACTCTCTGAATCTTCACCCACGCAGGCCGCACTGTTTTGGCATGCGGCCGCGTGGGACTTTGCCTTGAATATTTCTCTTCTCTGATCTTCATCGTTGCGGACCGCATGAAAGTGGACGCGGTCCGCGTGGATTGATTTTGAATCTTGGCCTCTCTGAACCTTTCTGCGCGGCCGCACACCAAAGCAGTGCGGTCAGCGCAGCTGAAGGTTTCCCTAATATGCTCTCTGGATATCCTTGTGCGGCCGCAGAACAAAACAGTGCGGTCCGCACAGTTTCCTTTTGTGTCCTTCTACTTCTTCATTAGACTCTTAGCCAGTGTCACTCTTTTTTGAGCCGATTTGACGGTATTCGTCCTTTTATCGCTCAAACCTCCAAAATAGCGCACTTGTAAGCAAATCAAGGCCAGTTTAACACATTTTATGCACAATGCTCGGGCAAGAAGGGGTCTAAAAGCATGCATAATTCCTAGTTACCAACTCCCCCAAACTTAAACCTTTGCTTGTCCTCAAGCATATCAAAATAAGTCCTAACTTTTAGAGAAAAGACATCAAAACAAGCCCTATTTGTCCGAGGGTAACCTCACAAACATCAATTGGGACTAACAATTGTCCCTAATGCGAATGTATCATTGACACCTCTTTGAAAATTTGAAGCTTTGTGGATCAAGTGTGACACAAGAGCTTCGAGGGTTGACTCGATCCATCAATGAGCCTTTCTTAAAATACTTTGGTTATTGTGGACCCCAAACTCGTACATCCTCGGCTCTCCCTAAGTGCACCTCACCTTTTTGAGTATTTGCACACAAATCAATGTAGAGGATTTCACACTCACTCTCTCAAAGAGTAGACCCTAAGCCCGACGCTAGGTACCATAGGCTTGCCCTTTCTGTAAGTATCCACTAATGTAGGCTTTTCTCAACTTGATATCATGTAGGACTTTTTGGGAAGTCATTGTGAAGGCTTTTTGGGTAGGATAGGAATTTGGCTCTTATTGGTTCAATCTTCCCTAAAGCGCTTCTTTTGATTCATTGATGGCACACTTTCTTGACTCATTTTTGAGCATTTCTTCTTTTAAGGATTGAAAGAGAGACACCATGGCACTCTTCCTTTTTGCAATTGACACATTTTTCTTTGATCGCTTCATTCACATTTTTCCTTTTTCCTTTTCGCTTTTCAAATCTTTTTGGTCCCCTTTTTGGGTCTTATTCATCTTTTTGTTTGTTTTTCTCTTTGTTTCCTTTTTCAATGCCTTTCTTTTCCTCTTTGCTTTTGTGCCTTTTTACCACATTGGTGCCTTTCTTGTCTTTTCCCCCAAACTTATACTTTTGCAATCACTTTAAGGGAAGATTTCTGGGTGCCAAGAGAAGGTCTAAATTGAAACGGGTATAGGCTTGCAACTTGGTTTATGAAGGAATAAGGTTTAAGGCTAAAAGGGGTGAACTAGGGATCCTTATATTGGTAGGTTGGAAAGAATGGTTCAAGGTACGTTCATTTGGATCAAAGATGGCCTACACTCACTTCTCAAGTCAAGTTTCACCTATAATTTCACCTCAACAAACATTCGGGGCAAGTTCTAGACAATTGGTACGGTACTTGGGCTCACAAGTCTATTTCTCACCACACCTACACTCAGAGATCACCAAAAATGGAGTTGAAGGCCCACAACAACCTCGAGTAAGATTCAAGCACGCGTTGGTTTTCATGACCAATCGATGGTTGTTCGGTCAACACAAGATTCTCAAGGCCACAACATTCACCATTCTAGACACAACTCGATGTCTTTGATCATAAGATCGGAGACAAATGTGCTAGGCCCAAGTGAAGTTTGCCTGAGGTACCCTTAACTACCAAAACATTGAAAATAAAAAAGAAAAAGAAAACCTGACTCAACCCTTAAGAAAGTTGTCACACTATCTATCATAGGGAAGAGCCACCCGGTTCAAACAACACTTTACCCTTGGAAAGAACTGTGGCATTAAGAAAACCAAGGGTTTATTGAAAAGTTAAAACAAAGCCTAATGATTTTACGAGAGTAACAAAAACGAAAATAAATCCAACTAAAAACAAATGAATATGTACAAAGATAGATTCGAATATATAGATCCAAAGGGTTCAAAATGAAAACTAGAGTAGATCAAATTAACAAAATATATACAAATTACTACATCTAAAAGTGTACTAAAAAAAGTGATAAATATATACAGTCCAAAGAAAAATGGTAGGGCACACCCCCACGAATAAAAGGTAGCATTGTCCCTAATGCTAACTACCAAATAAGCATAAAAAAAAGGATATGGATGGCCCCTCAAGCCTCATCAACTGGATGACTCTGCTCGGTGGCTCCCTCGTCCGCTGTAGTGGTAGGGACCTCGGACTGGTCCCCAGCCTGCTGCTGTGCTGTTGGGACAGGTGCCTGATTTGGAAGTGGCTCATCTACTGTAGGGGCACTGGAGGGCCCCTCATGCTCAGGAGCTACCATAATGACAACTCCCTCAGTGTTGGGGAGTTTCCTCTTCTTCCGTGGCCTGGGCTCCGCCTGTGGCTGCTCCGCTCATGGCTCTACGGTCGGCTCTCCAAACAGCAAATCAAGTGGCAACTGCTCTGCCATAAGCTTGTCCACCTGCTCCTTTAGAGCTGAAACTGACTCCGTGGAGGCCTTGGTCTTTCTCAACTTTCTGTGCTCCCTAGCAAGGCTCTTGAGCTGCTTGCTATGTCCGTCAACTGCCTCGGCCAAACTGTTCTACTTCTTCATCATCAACTCCGGGTTAGCCAGGATATTTTTCAGTGTCTCCTTAATAGAAGCAGGAACATCCACAGTCACTGGTGCACTATGAGCCTGAACAACTATCGTCAATGTGGACAACTTGGATGTCGCTGCCGACATCCAGTTGTTCAAACTGGCCAATGAATATGTAAGCTGGTTAGCAGTGAACCTATGAGTCTTGGAGAATGTGATCTCCGGATCAGCAGTAAAGGAGGAAGGTGCTGTGGAAGGACTCGGAGGGAGCGAAGTAGTCTGCTCAGTGGTGGCAACTGGCTCCTCAGACTGGCCAGCTGCGGAGGAAGTAGTGGCTTGGCTCTTCTTAGCCGTCTTAGGGTTGTCCGGACCCTTTTGATCATACCAAGAGTAAGACCCCGCCGGAGGCACCATCACATCTTGAAATACAAAGTCAGTGTGTTGGGAAAAGGATAGTTTGTCTTGGTCTCATGGCCCACAGTGGAGATTACCCGATGCATGATATTTCCCACATTCAATGGGAAGACAGCCATAATCGAAGCTACCAACACCGCACGATCAATAGGAACTGAATGGTCATGTATGGTAGGGTCCAGCCGGTTGCAGACAAATGTCAACCACCCTTTCGCTTCAAAGCAAAGGGTGTTTCTATATATCTTCTCTTGTGCCTTTAGCCACACCGGAACAGTGTTGGGAGCAGCTAGCACTTCTGCCAACCATGGACGAGCCTCCTCTTTCAAGGCCAACTTCTCCAAATATTGGGATTCATCTTCATCAGCGAACCCCAAGAACTCATTTAAGGACTTGCCATCAAACAACACAATCTGATCCCTCACCTTTGTAGCGGTGGAATCCCGGACTATGTGGTTGATGTTTGCGTAGAATTCTTTGACCATGTGCGCATTGGCATTCTCCACCCGCTCCTTGAAGAAGCTCCAACCCTCTCTAGTATGGAACTGTGCTTGAACATGAGGGTTGTGCGGTACCAAGTCCGCATCAATGAACCGCCTCTCCGAAATCAGTCTACTCTTGGGCCACCAATCCTTGAACTTGTTCCATGCCAGCTCACTCACAAATCTATCGGCCCACACATTTGGGTCCCTTGTTTTCTCAACACCACCCACTTGTGGCTCCCCTCCTTCCGCATGTCCTCCACTCTCCCCTGATAATGAAGCTGTGGGAGAGGTGGAGTATTCATCATCACTGTTGTTTTCTGCTCTAGACTCATCAGACGAGTCTGAGACTACATTCACCGGCTTGGAGGTGGTAGCTGTTGGTTGGTCTGGAGATGAGGATGCCATGTTGGGTACGGAGATGGACATGTGGGAGGGGGCTGACTCTGAGCTTACACTCTTGGAGGGTATGTATTCACTCCCAGTAGAATGGGAGGCTGCTCTATCAGTTTCCCGAATCAGCTTTCGGGTTTTCTTTATGTTTGCCCGGGCCTCCGGAGTGAGCTTTACTATCCTTTTTGCTTTGCCCCCTCGGGAGGGACCACCTCTCCCGGGTTGTTTACCCCCACGTTGTGCAATATGTTTCTTCACTATTATCTGCAAGAAGTAGAGTCCAGATTGGTTAGTTGAAGCACGTAGGCAGTGTACAATGTGAGAAGAGTATACAAAGAAAAGGCACAGTTAGGTAACAGGGGTCACGCGAACCGCACACTTTTGCTACGCGGTCCGCACATGCTAAGCAGCAACAGATGCACCTCTTTGAAGTTGACCCACACGGCCCACACTGATTTGTGTTGCAGCCGCGTGAGGTCAACGTGGACCGCCCTGAAATAGACGCGGACTGCACAGGCTGATCATCAAAATAATCAACTCTCTGAAGTTGACCTACGCGGACCGCACTGAGTTGTGTTGCGGCCGCGTGAGGTCAACGCGAACCGCCTAGAAATGGACGCGGTCCGCACAGAAGAGACTACCAAATTTAACATTCTCTGAACCTTGGGCACGCGGTCCACACTGATTTGGACCGCGGCCGCGTAGGTATTGGTTCTCATGAAGGTTCAATCACACGGACCGCACAAAAATGGTGTGCGGCCGTGTAGGGCAAAATTTAACTGGCAGGGTGTTTTTGTACATTTAAGTCCAATATTTCCAACACTATGTGTCTTAAGTGTCCCTACTCAGTTATTTTAGCAAGAATGTTAGCCCCAATTCTATAATTATCATGCTTGACCCTAACTTAGCAATTAAAAGAGGTAAAAATTAAAGAAATTAAGAGTTATTCTAGCATTAATCAATTTATGTACAACATAAAGTAATCTAAATATTGAATTAGAAGTGAAATGTTACCAAGGATTAGTTGTAATTGCAATGGAGCACAAGATGCACAGGGTGAACAGTAAAAATCTCTCGGATGAAAATTTGGCCATAAGGTTAAATGAAGGCCAGGGGTCCCTATTTATAGAAAAGGGAGTGGTACCCGTCACTTACCGACCTGCGCGGCCGCACACATTTGTCTTGCGGACCGCGCAGGTTTTACCTATACGTTCATTTGTCAAGCAAGGTCACGTGGACCGCACTGATTTGTGTTGCGGCCGCATGACAACTTCAGAGACCTGTTCAAGTGGGTAGTTTCCACGTGGACCGCACTGATTTGGTGCGCGGCCACGTGGTAAACTTCAGAGACCTGCCATCTTTCATCCTATTTCATCCATCCCACGCGGACTGCATAATATTGCCACGCAGGCCGCGTGGGTTGCCTTGAGGTCATTCCCTTCGCTTGGAAAAGCCACGCGGACCGCACTGTTTTGTTGTGCGACCGCATAGCTAAACTTCAGAGACTTGCCAACTTTGTGTGTTTTCCCTGCACTATTTCAACATAACCCCTGCAACACTTCACAAACTATTAGCTCAAAAATCCTACTCTACGAATGAAGAAAAACAAAGAAAAAGAAAAAGACATGGGTTTCCTCCCAAGAAGCGCCTGATTTAACGTCGCGGCACGACGCATGTTACCATTCACTCATTTCAAGTGCAAGAGTACCACCAATTGGCTATCATCGGCTTTCCCAAATAATGCTTCACACGGTGCCCATTGACTCGGAATACTTCACCATTTTTGTTCTTCAGATCAAGGGCTCCGAACGGAGTCACACACACCACTTCAAATGGACCACTCCACTTGGATTTTAGCTTTCCCGGGAATAACCTCAAACGAGAGTTGAAAAGAAGAACCATATCACCCACTTTGAATTCCTTGCCTCGAGCATATTTGTCATGAAGATACTTCATCTTGTCCTTATACAAGGACGAGTTGGAGTATGCATGAAACCGAAACTCGTCAAGCTCGTTCAAGTGATCCACACGAAGATTTGCAGCTACATCCCATTCCAAGTTCAACTTCTTCTAGGCCCACATAGCCTTATGCTCAAGTTCCACCGGGAGATGACATGCCTTACCAAACACCAACCGGTAAGGAGACATACCAATTGGAGTTTTATAAGCTGTCATATAAGCCCAAAGAGCATCATCTAATTTCTTTGACCAATCGGTCCTATTGGCATTGACAGTTTTAGACAAAATACTCTTGATTTCACGGTTGGAAACTTCCACTTGGCCACTTGCTTGAGGATGATACGGGGTAGTGACCTTATGATTTACTCCATACTTGGTAAGCAATGAATCAAATGCCTTGTTGCAAAAATGAGAACCCCCATCACTAATGATAGCACGGGGAGTATTGAATCTTGTAAAGATATACTTCTTCAAAAAGTTCACAACACTTCGAGCTTCATTGTTCGGAAGAGCCACAACTTCAACCCACTTTGACACATAATCCACCACTACCAAAATGTATGTATTCCCACAAGAACTCACAAAAGTCCCCATAAAGTCAATCCCCCAAACATCAAAAATGTCAACCTCTAGAATGGTATTGAGAGGCATCTCGTCTTTCTTTGAAATACCACCAGCCCTTTGGCACGCATCACAACTTTTCACTAAATCACTAGCATCTTTGAAAATTGTTGGCCAATAAAAAACATAACTCAAAACTTTGGAAGCCGTTCTCACTCCCCCATGATGACCAACATAGGAAGAAGAGTGACAAGCCTCCAAGATACTTATTTGCTCACTTTCCGGAACACACCTTCGAATTACCCCATCCGTGCAAATCTTGAAGAGATACGGATCATCCCAATAGAAATCCAAGCTATCACGCTTGAGCTTTTTCCTTTGGTTAGAAGAGAGCTCATACGGGACCACACCGGTCACAAGATAATTGGCAACATCGGCAAACCACGACATATCATGCATAGACATCGCAAGGAGTTGTTCATCCGGGAAAGAATCATTTATTTCAAGGCCATTGGATGGCCTCCCCTCCTCGTCCAAATGGGACAAGTGCTCCGCCAGTTGGTTTTCACTACCCTTGCGATCAACAATTTCTAGATCAAACTCTTGAAGAAGTAGGACCCATCTCATCAACCTTGCCTTGGAGTCCTTCTTTGTCATCAAATACCTAAGGGCAGCATGATCGGTATGAATAATCACCTTGGCCCTCATAAGGTAAGAACGAAACTTTTCCATAGCAAAAACAATAGCAAGCAACTCCTTCTCGGTAATGGTATAATTCCATTGAGCCTCGTTCATTGTCTTGCTTGAGTAGTACACCGGATGGAACATCTTGTTCATTCTTTAGCCAAGTACCGCTCCTACCGCCACATCACTTGCGACGCACATAAGTTCAAATGGCAAGTTCCAATTAGGTGCGGTAATGATGGGAGTAGTAGTCAACTTTTGCTTCAATAACTCAGAAGATTCCATACATCTCTCGTCAAAGACAAACTTGGCATCTTTCTCCAAAAGCTTACACAATGGGTTAACATTCTTGGAAAAATCCTTTATGAAGCGCCGATAGAACCCGGCATGCCCTAAGAAACTCCTCGCCCCTTTGACAGAGTTAGGGGGAGGGAGCCTTGAAATAATTTCTATCTTTGCTTTGTCAACTTCAATGCCGTTCTTCTAGACTTTGTGGTCCAATACAATACCTTCTCGCACCATAAAGTGACACTTCTCCCAATTAAGCACAAGGTTTGTATCTTCACATCTTGCCAACACATGATCCAAATTTGCCAAGCAATCATCAAAAGAATCCCCTACCACACTGAAGTCATCCATGAATCTCTCAAGAATGTCCTCCACCATATCGGTGAAGATCGCCGTCATGCACCTCTGAAATGTAGCTGGGGCATTACATAGTCCAAATGGCATTCGAGAGAAAGCGAATGTGCCATAAGGACATGTAAATGTTGTCTTTTCCTGATCCTCTGGGGCGATAAATATTTGATTGTACCCCGAATCGCCATCGAGGAAGCAATAATAGGCTCTACCAGCAAGTCGGTCCAACATTTGATCCAATAAAGGTAATGGAAAATTGTCCTTCCGTGTCACTTTGTTGAGCTTCCTATAATCCATGCACACTCTCTAACCCGTAATCGTACGAGTAGGAATCAATTCATTTTTTGCATTGGTGACAACCGTCATGCCACCCTTTTTTGGAACACATTTGACCAGGGAGGTCCAAGAACTATCCGAAATGGGGTAGACCACCCCGGCATCCAACCATTTAATGATTTCCTTTTTGACTACCTCTTGCATGACCTCATTTAATCTTCTTTGGTGCTCAAGTGATGGCCTAGCATTCTCCTAAAATATGATCTTGTGCATGCAAAAGGCAGGGCTTATACCCCGAATATCCGCCAAGGTCCATCCAATTGCTCGCTTGCGCTTTTGTAAAACCGCCAAAGTGGCGTCAACCTGCATGTTAGTTAAGCAAGAGGAAAGTATAATCGGCAAAGTGAAATTAGGACCCAAGTATTCATACCTGAGGTGGGGAGGAAGTGGTTTCAACTCCAACACCGGTGGCTCCTCAATATATGACTTAGTTGGAGGAGTCTTGCGGTTTTCAAGGTCCAAGGATAGCTTCCTCGGCTCATAAGAGTAAGAGCCCATACCATGCAAAGCATTTACACATTCAACACGATTGGCATCACATTGACCTCTATGTTCAAAAGGAATGCTTCAAGTGGATCTTCAACATTGATCATGGGGCTTGTGTCATCCACTATCACCGCCATGACAATGTCCACAAAAGAGCACACCTCGGTGCTATTTGATTGTCGCATGGATTTGCACATGTGAAACACCACTTTTTCATCACCGACCCTAAAAGTCAATTCTTCCACTTCAACATCAACTAATGCTTTCATGGTGGCTAAGAATGGCCTTCCAAGAATGTTAGGGACTTCAAAGTCCACTTCACAATCAAGAATGACAAAATCGGCAGCAAGATAAACTTGTCAACTCGCACTATAACATCGTCGATGATTCCTAAAGGCCTCTTCATAGACCGATCCGCCATTTGGAGCCTCATTGAAGTTGGACGGGGTTGTCCAATACCCAAGGTCTTAAACACGGAATATGGCATGAGATTGATACTAGCACCAAAATCACAAAGTGCTTTAGCAAAATTAGCACTTCCAATTGTACAAGGAATGGTGAAAGCACCGAGGTCTTCTAGCTTAGAAACCATGGAATGAACTATCGCACTCACTTGGTGAGTCATCATTATCGTCTCACAATCCATCAACCTTTTCTTCATAACCAAGTCCTTCATGAATTTAGCATAACCCGACATTTGCTCAAGTGCCTCCACCAGAGGCACATTAATGGTCAAGCTCTTCATCATCTCTATGAACTTCTTAAATTGATTATCTCCCTTTTGCTTTGCCAATCTTTGCGGATAAGGTGGAGGAGGCCTTGGCAAGGGTGCCTTGGCCTTTGGAATAGAAGGCTCGGAATATTGATGATGTGTTCCCTCGACGGGTTCACGTTATCTTGAGATTCAATCCCGTCCTCATCCTTAATATCGATCCGCACATCAGTTGTTTCTATAGGTTCAACCACATTATCATCATTCATCGGCATATCATCATCATTCAAATGTACTTCTGCATCCACAACTCGATTCTCATTTGAGGCATTCCCATTATTGCCTCTTCCACTCCTAGTTGTCACGGCCATCACATGATTGTTCCCTCCCTTCGGGTTTACCACCGTGTCACTTGGTAGTGCACCCTTCGGTCGGGAGTTGAAAGATTGAGAATGTTGGCCAATTTGAACTTCCAAATTCCGGATTGAAGTATTGTGAGAAGCTAGTTGGGCATCTGAATCTTGATTCTTTTTCATCATTTGTTCAAACATGACTTCAATTCGACCCATATCATTGCCCGAAGAACTTGATCCTTGTTAATGGAAAGGGGGTGGATTGTTGGGTTGTTGATACATGGGAGCTCTTTGAAAACCTTGCCCCCAATTGTTTTGATTTCCACCATTGTTCCAACCGCCTTGATTGTTGTTGTTCTCCCAATTGCTATTATTACCACTCCAATTGCCACCACTATTTCCTTGATTGTTCCAATTGTTGCCTTGATTGTTCCAATTGTTTCCTTGGTTGTTCCAATCACCACCGTTGTTCCCATTGTTATTATTGTTCCAATTTCCTCTTCCTTGTTGGTTCCCCCAATTGTCGTGGGAACGCCATTGTTGATTATTTTGATTCCCTCTATTGCCTTGAAAGTTATTCACATATTGGCAATCTTCATCTTGATCATCAAAGCCATCATTAGAAAATCCTCCATTATCATTGTTGTTCTCATTTTGATCACATTGTCCTTGTTGTGCTTGTTGCCCTCTATTCCTTCTTTTCAACATCAAGGCATTTTCCATGGAATTCACTTGGCGCGGATTTTGTACTAGTTGAAGTTGAGCTTTTGCCAATTGATACATGGTTGTAGTGAGCTCGACAACGACTTGGCCGTGGTCATGCAACTCTTTGTATAGATGGATAACATTTGGGTCACCTTGAGGCACATTCGCTCGACTTTGCCATGCCGAAGAAGTGTCTGCCATTTGGTCCATAACATCACATGCTTCCTCCAAAGATAACTTCATGAAATTGCCACCCGCCAATTGGTTCACAATGTATTGATTAGCCGTGTTGATCCCCCTATAGAAGGTTTGTTGAACCATAGCATCGGTCATGTCATTGTTGGGGCACTCTTTCACCATAGTCCGGTACCTCTCCCCAATTTCATGTAACAACTCCGTTGGCTCTTGTTTGAAGGCTATAATCACATCTCTCAAGGCCGCCATATGTGTTGGGGAAAAGAACTTGCCAATGAACTTTTCTGCCAATTCGTTCATGTAGTGATTGAGTGATTCGATAACCTCTCCAACCAATCCAACGCCTTACCCCTAAATGAGAAAGGGAAGAGCCGCAATCGCAAAGAATCTTCGGACACATTGGTTTGTTTGCTTCCCCAACAAGTATCTACGAACCCTTTCAAGTGCTTGTAGGCATTTTGATTGGAGGCGCCCGTAAAATACCCTCTTTGCTCCAATAGTGTCAGCATCACATTTGTAATTTCAAAGTTCCCCGCCCGGATTCGGAGAGGAACAATGGCGCTGGCGTATCCTTGGTTTGTCATTGCTCTTGGCGCAACCCTTGGCAGTGGCGGAGGAGGGTCTGGGATTTGGTCCTGTTGATTTGCATTGGCATTTCGGGCCCTCCGTGGTACATGTTGTATCGGAAATTCATCCTACTCAAGGTCCTCTACCTCCTCCCCCGCCATGGCATCGCCAAGGGGAACATTAGCATTTGCATTAAGAGCCATTTGTACCTGTTAGATTGAGTCAAGAAAATTATTAAAAGAAAAAAAGAAGAAGCAAAACACAACACTAGCAACACAATTAATCAACACCGTCAACTCCCCGACAACGGCGCCAAAAAGTGATTCGTATTGCAAACACAACCCGAAGGAAGAGCGAGCACAACTAACTTTTACCCACATAGTGGTTCGGGGTCAATCCATAGGGAGTTGGAATTTGAAGTGAGAAATTGCGATGAACTAGAATTGCGAATTAGCTTCTAATTTGGCTTCAAACATATTTGTGTTTTCTTTTTAATATCTAATTTATCAACTACTAGTATGAAATCTAAATTATGCTAAGGAAGATTCTAAAGTGTAATGCAAGTATGAAAAAGGACTAGGGTAGTAGCATTTACCTAGGTGGATAACTAACGGGTAATGAAATTCAATTAAAAGATGATATGATGGGATTTTTGGATAACCGTTGCTCTATGCATTCGTTCTCACACCTCTCGGTAGAGAGAACAATTTTGCCCAATTGACTCTCTCGAGACCAATTGGGTAGGCTAATTTGCCGAAGCAACTTTAGGATCAAGTTGGGTAATTACTCTCTCGAGGGTTTTACCCGTTACTTCGGACTACCATTCTCATGGGTCCATCCCAAATTTTTGTTGGAATTGATTGAGAAGTTTTAGACTCTCTTTCTCAAGAAGAGACCAAACCAACAAAACTAGATTTAGTGTTTGCAACCACAAAATCCAAATGAAAAACATTCAATCAACCCAAATCCTAACACCCACAATCATCTAAGCATTAAATAATTTAACCCATTAATTACCCACATTAGGCTTGAGCTACAATCCTAGCTATGAGTTTAGCTAGCCATGAAAAATGAAGAAAATGGAGAAATTAAAGATGAAATTGACATAATAGTTGATTACAAATTAAATCTAATGATAAAAGACTAAGAAAATTGCCCAAAATAGGCGTAAATATGTTCTCACGAGCTCAGCTGTTCGTATCTAATATCTGACATGACTTAAAAAAGTAAAAGAAGCTATTTATGCTGTACAGTAATTTCTGGACAAAAATACCCTTGAGGGTCTCACGCGGACCACACACTTTTGACGTGCGGCTGCGTAAGGCATTTGATATTCAGATACGCTGGCACTCATGTCACGCGGACCGCACAGTTTTGTCACGCGGCCGCGTAGGTTCAGCAACGCGGACCACGTAGAAATGGAGCGCGGCCGCACTGTGTAATTCCTCTTAATGCGAACTCTCTGAATCTTCACCCACGTGGGCCGCACTATTTTGGCACGCGGCCGCGTGGGACTTTGCCTTGAATATTTCTCTTCTCTGATCTTCATCATTGCGGACCGCATGGAAGTGGACGCGGTCCGCGTGGATTGCTTTTGAATCTTGGCCTCTCTGAACCTTTCTGCGCGGCCGCACACCAAATCAGTGCGGTCCGCGCAGCTGAAGGTTTTCCTAGTCTGCTCTCTGAATATCCTTGTGCGGCCGCAAAACAAAACAGTGCGGTCCGTACAGGTTCCTTTTGAGTCCTTCTACTTCTCCATTTGACGCTTAGCCGGTTTCACTCCTTTTTGAGCCGATTTGACAGTATTCATCCTTTTATCGCTCAAACCTGCAATATAGCACACTTGTAAGCAAATCAAGGCCAGTTTAACATATTTTATGCACAAAGCTCGGGCAAGAAGGGGTCTAAAAGCATGCATAATTCCTAGTTATCACACCTCTCGATAAAGTCTAGGGCATCCTCATGTCGCTCACCCCCGAAGATAGGATGGTGAAGCCTAGTCCATCTATCCAATAACTAGTGTGGGTCACCATCTGCAGCTGGTCTGAGCTGGAGCGCCACTACAGCAACTGGCTGGGCCTCATCCATGGGTAGTACACTCGGAGTCTGATACACTACAGTTGTATGTCCAGAAGCCTGAGCAGTAGGGGTTAGTGCTCCACTCCTACCTGTGAGGTAGCTAGATCTACTGGAAATAATCCATCTTGAGTCATGAATACATGAACCGTAGGAAACGGCCCATGATCTCCTGAAATCCCAATGCTGTCATAAAGTCTGCCGAGGTAGGCTCTGCTGTGGGCATCTCGACTTGCTCCTCGATAATAGGATCTCCCGCAGGATCTGCTGGTGGTACTACTGGAATAGCTTTGGGATGCCCTCATCCCCTACTATGGGTTGGTGCCCTCCTCTGACCTCTGCCTCGGCTTCTAGCAACGGGGGGAGCTGCCCTGCCCAGGTCTGGAACATTAGTCGTGCGTATCCTCACCATCTGTAAGAGAATAAAAGAGGGAAATTTAGCATACCTACCACTATGCGATAAATGAATAAACAGTAGTTCTTCCTAATACCCTTTTGCCTCTCATAGATAAATACAGACACCTTCGTATCGATCAACAAGACTCTATTAGGTTTGCCCATGACTTGTGAGACCTACGTGAACCTAGTGCTCTGATACCATGTTGTCACGACCAATTTCCATAATAGGTCATAATGGCGCCCAACACCATTACGGAGCAAGTCAACACGAAAAAAATACTAAATAACTTTCATTTACCTTTACCCAAAAATAGTTGAAATAACACTTTAAGTTGAAATAAAATAAAAAATGATTAATAAAGCCATAATAATTATACAACCCCAAAATGATACAGTCTACTAATATGTGTGCCAAGACCTGGTGTCACAAGATGTGGGCAACTAGTAGAATACAAAAGAATTACACTATCAACAACAACAACAATTATCCAGTATAGACCCACAGGGTGGGGTCTGGGGAGGGTAAAAGAATGACACTATCCTACTGTCCAAAATAGAATAGAAAGCAAAAATACATAAGAAAGACTTTTTCAGGCTGTTAAAAGACATGGAAGGGAAGCAGAGCTCACCATATAAGTCTCGAGTCTGCTCAAGGATGCACACCAGACTGATAGCCAGATACACCTACTCAAATCATGTACAATTAAGAACAAAAGTGTAGTATGAGTACATAAATAATACATATATAGTAACTATCCCATCTAATCTCGAAGAAGTAGAGATAAGAGGTCGACTCGATACTTACTAGGGTCAAATAATATGAGAAGAATTTATAATAAGTAGAGGTAGCACAAGTTATTAGCATTTAATAAGCATGTAGTAACAGTTCTTTTCCATATATTATCATGGGTATCCATCTATATGACAAGCAGATATGATGTTCAGTCCACACAGAAATGCTAAGCAAAAACATACGCAAGTAACACTGAGGGACATATAGGCCGATCCAACATAATAGTAAATTGTGCACTTCTGAGAGTCGAACGGCTCGAACCATAGATACATCTATTACCCAGCTCGAGAATCACATATGCGACACACTCAAATATAAATAAGCTTATCAACAAGCAGATAATAATATATATCGGAGGAGTAATTATTCACAAGAATACCCAATATTCTTTTTTAATCGACCAAACAAGA
Organism: Nicotiana noctiflora; assembly: GCA_032618575.1. Lineage (NCBI taxonomy): Eukaryota > Viridiplantae > Streptophyta > Magnoliopsida > Solanales > Solanaceae > Nicotiana > Nicotiana noctiflora. Next base: position 8,303 of record JASVEL010008787.1, on the reverse strand, counting down.
TAAGGTTCCTACACTCTCATTTACGTTAATAAAAATAATTTATACGAATCCGAGTTTATCATCAAGTTACAACAATATCACATAGAACATGCTTTTGGGTCCTACACTACCCGTAGCCTCTACACACGGACACTCGTCATCTAGTCTGTATGTATCCCCAGTATATAATTGCAATTAATTCAATTATTGCACCTATGGGGACAATTCTCTCTTACAAGGTTAGAAAGGAGACTCATCTCGCTCCAAAATGCACTTCCAATACCAAGAACGAGTCAAAGCCCTCAATTCGGAGCTGAATGATCCCAAACTAGTTAAAAGAAGTAAGAACTAGTCAATGTAAACTCACAAGATTGAATTCTAGCTATTTCAGTAATTTTCCAACCATTAACACAAGTTTCCTAAAATTTAACCCCGGGCCCATGTGCCCGAATTCCGAGATTTTTCGAAGGAAGGTTTTCTCTACAACCTAAGGATCAATAATATATAATTTCTACTTTGTTTCATAATAAATTTTGTCGTTAAATCTATCTTTTATTAAAACCTTAGGTTTTTGCTCTAACCCCATGATTTCACATTAATACTAGTGTTTAATTTACCTAAGATATAATTATTAAACTAGAATAGTTAGAAAACACTTACATCAAGATGATATATGAAGTTCTTCTATCAAAGCTCTAATATCGCCCAATGAATGAGTGCAAAAGTGATAAAAATCACTTAGAACCCGTATTAAGTGAACCTCACTACTTCAGCAATTTCCGCATCTGCGGTCAGGGGATCGTATTTGTGGTCCCGCATTTGCGAGAAATGGGCAAAAAGAGCTGGGACTGCTTCTACGATCTCGAGGCCGCATCTGCAATTCCTGACCTTCCCTGGGCTACTTCTGTGATGGAAGGACCGCATCTGCGGTCCTCCAACAATAGGTGCGGTTATAACAGAAGCAGCATGTAACGACCCGACCGGTCATTTTTGAAATTTATGCCCCGACCCCCAATTAACTTCTTTTCCTAAGTTTATTTCTGCTATTTTGGTTTGCCGGGATGTTCGGTTCTAGATTTCGGAGTGTTTTGGGACACTTAGTCCCTAAATGAGAGCTTAATAGTTGAAAAATAGTCATATTCGGAACAGTATTAAGACAACCTCGGAATAGAAATCCAATGGTTCCGTTAGCTCTATTAAGCAATTTCAGGGTTGGGAGCATGTTCAGAATATATTTTGGAGGTCCGTAGCTCATTTATGCTTGAAATGCCGAAGTTTGAAATTTTTGAAAAACCAGTCGATAGGTGAGATTTTGATACGAGAGTCGAAATGGAATTCCGGAAGTTGCAGTAGCTTGGTTAGGTGATTTTGGATATGTCTGCAAATTTTCAGGTCATTCGGACATCATTTAGTTGGGTTTTTGATAGAATGTAGGTTTCAAAAGTTTGTTTTGAAACTTAGGCTTGAATCTGCCATGATTTGATTATTTTTGTGTTTAATGATATGTTTTTATGATTGGAACAAGTTTGTATCGTGATTTGGAGTAGGTTGGTGGTTTTGGTTGAGGTCCCGGGGGCATCGAGGGTGTTTTCGGGGGTCAAATGGACCATGTTGAGTTGATGAACATGTCAGATTTGTTGTCATGAGTGTTGCAGACGATTGCTCTATGCGATCATGATGGGTGTGATGCGATCGCATAGAAGGCTTGGGAGGAAGATCAGATTTGTTCAATGCGATCGTAGAATAGGTGATACGATCGCATAGTTGTGAAGGGTTGTTCTCTGTGATCGCAGAGGTGCTATGCGATCGCATAGTGTATTGACCAGGGGTCACAGGTCCCTATTTTTGTTCAATGCGATCGCGGGTGTGTGAATGCAATCGCATAGGGTTGTTTGGTAAAGCAATGCGATCGCAGGGGTATTTGTGCGAACTCATAAGGTAAATTTTGAAGGCTGAAAAGTTGTTCTATGGGATCGCAATGTGGGTGATGCAATCGTATAGAGTTATTAGCAGGGCGGACAGAACAGTTATAAGATATTTCATCCGCGAGGGTTCCTCCATTTTTACTCAAACTCAAGCTAGGGAGCTCGATTTTGGGGGATTTTCGAGGGTTTTTCAGAGGTAATTGTTGGGTAACGATTTCTTACTCCCTTATGATCATTATTGACTAATCTAAACTCAAATTCTTCCATTAATTTTGGATTATGGGTGTAACTTGGGGTAAACTTCTTAGAACAAACTTTGATGATTTTATATTGTTAGACTTGTGAGAGTACGAGGGTTCTGCAAACATAAAACTAATTTGATTCTGAGCCGATGGCTGGAGGGGTATTTTTGTCATTTACCCATTTTCGCACCGTAGCTTTAATTTTAACATTGCAATTAGTTACTTGCGATGTTATTTACACTATGTAATTGGTTTTAATAGATTTGGGCCACTCGGAGTCGGATACTCGTGGCAAGGGCATTATTAGTTAGCGGTTTTGTACCGGGATTGAGGTAAGTGACTTGTCAAACTTTCTGTGGGGGATCTTCTCCCCTAGGATATATTATGTGTTGATTTAAATGCACTGTATGCGAGGTGACAGGCGTGTACTTGCGCAAATTGTTGAAAAATCCACTTTACTTGAATTGCTCAATCAGTGTTATCTCTCTTATTTGATTGGTTTACTTGCAAGAATTATCCTGTGTTAGCTAGGGAAGCATGATTAGATAGGATTAACTGTCTAAATGCCTACTTGTCTTAATTGAATTTCCTTGAACATGTTGAGACTGGATTTAATTGTTAATCGTAGCAGTGTATTTCACTTCTCTCTGCGTTTTCTCTTATTTGATTGTGTTTGTGTTCTGTGGACTACGGGTTTGATTCCTGGAGATCTGGTGCTACTAAGATAAAGAAATGCGGGTTCAATTCCCGGAGATCCTGTGATGCTGATATAAAGGACTGCGGGTTCACTTCCCGGAGATCATGTGATATTGATATAAAGGACCGCGGGTTGAATTCCCGGAGATCCTGTGATACTGATATAAAGGACTGCAGGTTAAATTCCCGAAGATCCTGTGATACTGATATAAGGGACTGCGGGTTCAATTCCCGGAGATCCTAGCTACTAATATATATATGGACTACGGGTTCAATTCTCGGAGATCCTGAGCTATTGATTTTGTACTTGTTGTGTTGATTTCTCTTTGTTAGCTTAACTGTAAATGACTTGTTGTTTCTATCTCATTTTGTTGTTATTTCATATCACACCCGCTTTGCATTGTTCGATATTATTATAATTATTATTATTATTATTAATATTATTATTATTATCATTACTATTATTATTATTATTATTATTATTATTATTATTATTATTATTATTATTACTATTATTATTATTATTATTATTATTATTATTATTATTATTATTATTATTATTACTCCATCAAGGTTAGGCTTGGCACTTACTGAGTACCGCCGTGGTGTACTCATGCTACTCTTCTACACACTTTTTGTTATGCAGATCCAGGTCCATCTGATCAGGCACACTACCGGTGATAGAGGTTATACTCAGCAGACTCGAGGTATGAATCTGCTGCGTCTGCAGATCCGGAGAGTCTTATTCAGTTCTTTCCTAGTGGCACTAGATATTCCTTTTGTTTTCGGTTGTATAGATACTCTTGTTGGATAGAGCCACAATTTTTACTATCTTAGCCTGTGTTTGCCCGTGAGATTTCGGGTCTTGGTGGTTATATATTCTAGAATTTTGGTAAAGTGTATGTGCCGAGCAGCACCTATTACATTTTTTGTTATGTTATTCCACTGTTACTTTTATTATTGTTCGTAAAAGCTGTAAATTTCGCATTTGGTTAGGCTTACCTAGTCGCGAAGACTAGGTGTCCTCATGACAAGTTCACGATTGGTGAACTAGGGTCGTGACAAGTTGGTACCAATGCTCTAGGTTCATAGGAGTCACGAGACACATGCCGGTTATTTAGAGTATCGTTTATCGATACGGAGACGTCCATATTTATTTATGAGGGGCTATGTAACTATTAGGAAACTCTTCATGTCTTTTCAATTCTTTGTCGTGCGATATTTTGGCGAGGACACGTGCTACTCATGAGGATCAGGCACCCGCGCCCCCTGTTGCCGCCGCCAGAGGTTGGGGTCGGAGTAGAGGTCAAGGACGTGCCCGAGGTGCAGCCACAACACACACGTGCTTTGCCGCCGAGGCACCACTGGTAGATCAAGTTGGAGCACAGCACCTACTACAACTACTACGACCCCAACATTCCAGGAGACTCTAGCTCAGTTTATGAGCACGTACACTACTCTGGCTCAGGCGGGGTTTCTCCCTCTTGCTGCAGCCACATCTCAGGCTGGGGGAGGGGCCCAGACTCCCGTAGCCCGCACTCATGAGCAGAGAGTGCCCATGGAGCAGGTTCTAGAGGTTATTCCTATACCGCCTGCCACACCAGTACAGCCCGGAGGTGGGTCAGCTACATCCGAGGATGAGCAGCGCAGGTTGGAGAGGTTCAAGAAGTATGATCCCCCAGTGTTAAGTGGTTTCGCTTCAGATGTTGCCTTGGGATTTCCGGAGGAGTGTCATCGCATCCTCCGTACTATGGGTATAGTAGAGACCAATGGAGTTTCTTTTACTGCTTTTCAGCTTCGAGGGGCCGCTTATGATTAGTGGTATACATATGAGTTGGATAGTACAGTCGAGTTTGCCTCGCTGACTTGGACACAATTTTTTAATATGTTTTTGAGGGAGTTTGTTCCCCAGAGCCTTGCATGCAGAGTTTGAGGGGTTGTGCCTGGGCTCTTTGACAGTATCTGAGTATGCCATCAGTTTCACTCGGTTAGAAAGACATGCACCAGCTTTGGTCGCCATGGTCCGGGAAAGATTGCGGAGGTTTATTGAGGGTCTTATTCCACCTATCCGGTCTAGCATGCTAGAGAGCTAGAGAGGGATGTGCCGTATCAGCAGGCGATAAGTAGTGCCAAACGGATGGAGGGTATGCTTGCTTGGGAGCAAGGAGAGAGGGAGGCCAAAAGGTCTCGTGAGTCGGGTAATTTATCTAGTACACGTACTGCAGCAGATGATCGATTTGGCACGGGTTATTCCGGTCATCCAGTTCATTCAGCATTTCCAGCAGCTGGTGGTACTCCAGCTCCTCCAGCACCTCAGGAGCCTTACTATTCTCCCCCAGTTTCCAGTGTGCCTCCTGTGCGGGGTACCTGCACGGGTCAGTCTAGCGGGAGTGGGGCCAGTCAGTCATAGCCCCACAGACTTCATAGCCTCAGCATGGTTCATAGGGTCAGCAGGCCATCGTTCCAGCTCCAGCTGCCACTCCACCTGCCCAGCCAACCAGGGGCGGGGATTAGGGTGATAGAGGTCACCCTCGAGCAAGGGGTCGGGCTAGATTTTATGCTATTCCTGGTCGCGCCGCATCTGTTTCCTCTGATTCTATTATCACATATATTATCTTGGTTAGTCACAGAGAGGCATCGGTTCTATTTGATCCTGGCTCTACCTTTTCATATATGTCCTATTATTTTGCTTCACATCTGGGTGTGCCTCGGGATTCTTTGAGTGCCCCCGTTTATGTTTCTACTCCGGTGGGAGATTCTTTGGTTGTGGACCATGTGTATCGGTCATGTTTGGTCACTATTTGTGGTTTTGAGACCAGAGCTGATCTTGTATTGCTCGGTATGATTGATTTTGATATTATTCTGGGCATGGACTAGTTGTCGCCCCAACATGCTATTCTTGATTGTCACGCGAAGACCGTGACGTTGGCTATGCCAGGCATTCCACGTATTGAGTGGAGTGGTGTTATAGATCACACCCCCAGCCGTGTTATTTCTTTTCTCAAAGCTCAACGTATGGTTGAGAAGGGGTGTGCTGCTTATCTGGCTTATGTGAGAGACGTCAATGTTGACACCCCTTCTATTGATTCAGTCCAAGTGGTACGTGATTTCTCTAATGTGTTTCCAGCTGATCTCCCGGGCATGCCGCCCGATAGAGATATTGATTTTTTTATTGATTTATTGCCGGGCACTCAGCCCATTTCTATTCATCCATACCGCATGGCTCCTCCTGAGTTGAAAGAGTTGAAGGATCAGTTACATGAGTTGTTTGGTAAGGGTTTCATTCGACCAACGTTTCGCCTTGGGGTGCTCCTGTGTGGTTTGTGAAGAAGAAGGACGGTTTTATGCGTATGTGCATTGACTATCGCCAGTTGAACAAAGTTACAGTGAAGATCTGTTATCCTTTGCCACGTATTGATGACTTATTTGATCAGCTACAGGGTGCACGGGTGTTCTCCAAGACTATTTTGCGCTCTGGTTATCATTAGCTAAAGATTTGGGAGCTAGATATCTCGAAGACTGCCTTCAAGACTTGGTATGGTCATTACTAGTTCCTTGTTATGTCTTTCGAGCTGACTAATTATCCAGCAGTTTCATGCATTTGATGCACAGTGTATTCAGGCCATATCTTGACTCGTTCGTGATTGTTTTCATTGATGATATTTTGGTATATTCCCGAAGTCGGGAAGAGCATGAGCAGCACCTGAGGATAGTGCTTCAAACTTTTAGTGAGAAGCAATTATATGCAAAGTTCTCTAAATGTGAGTTTTGACTGAGTTCGGTGGCATTTCTAGGCCACATGGTGTCGAGCAAGAGTATTCGAGTGGATCCGAGGAAGGTTGAGGTCGTGCAGGGTTGGCCCAGGCCCTCCTCAGCTACTAAGATTCGTAGTTTCATTGGTTTGGTGGATTATTATCGTGTCTTTGTGGAGGGGTTCTCTTCGATCGAAGCACCTATAACCAGATTGACCCAAAAGGGTGCCCCTTTTTAGTGGACAGAGGAGTGTGAGGTGAGCTCCCAAAAGCTGAAGACAGCTTTGGCTTCGACCCCTATCTTGATGTTTCCTACTAGTTTAGGGTCCTATACAGTTTATTGTGATGCCTCACGGGTTGGACTCGGAGCAGCATTGATGTAGGACGGTAGGGTGATTGCCTACGTGTCTCGATAGTTGAAGGTGCATGAAAAGAACTACCATGTCCATGATCTTGAGCTAGCTGCCATTGTTCACGCCTTGAAGATCTGGCGTCATTATCTGTATGGGGTTCCTTTAAGATTTACATCGGTCATCGGAGTTTGCAACACTTACTTAAGCAGAAGGACCTGAATATGCGCCAGAAGAGATGGATAGATTTATTAAAGGACTATGATATTACTATTCTTTATCACCCGGGCAAGGCCAATGTGGTTGCCGATTCCTTGAGTCGCCGGGTGGAGAGTTTGGGGAGTTTAGCATATCTACCAGCCTTAGAGAGACCTATGGCGATGGATGTTCAGGCCATGGCCAGACAGTTTGTTAGAATGGATCTTTCAAAGCCCAGCCGGGTTTTAGCCTGCGTGGCTTCTCGGTGTTCTCTATTTGATCGCAACAGGGAGTGGCAGTTTGATGACCCCCATTTGCTGGTTCATCAGGATAGAGTTCGGCGTGGTGATGCTTGAGATGTTACCATTAGGGATGATGGAGTTTTGAGGATACATGTGCATATTTGTGTGCCATATGTGGATGATCTTCGAGAGTTGATTCTAGCTGAGGCGCATAGCTCGCGGTATTCCATCTATCCGGGTGTTGCGAAAATGTATCAGGATTTGAGGCAGCACTATTGGTTGAGGCAGATGAAGAAGGAAATAGTTGACTATGTTTCTAGGTGGCTCAACTGCCAGCAAGTGTGAGCATCAGCGTCCGGGTGGGTTCTTACAGCAGATTGAGATCCCATAGTGGAAATGGGAGTGCATCACAATGGACTTCTTATATGGACTTCCACGGACTGTGAGGAAGTTTGATTCTATTTGGGACATTATGGATCGACTGAGCAAGTTCGTCCATTTCATACCTGTGTGCATTACTTGCTCATCTGAGCGGTTGGCAGAGATCTATGTCAGGGAGATAGTCCAATTGCATGGTATTCCAATTTCCATCATTTCAGACAGAGACACTCAGTTTACTTCACATTTCTGGAGGGCCGTGCATCAGGAGTTAGGTACTCGGGTGGAGCTGAGCAAAACATTTCACCCCCAGACGGATGGGCAGTCTGAGCGCACTATTCATATTTTGGAGGATATGCTCTGTGCGTGCGTGATTGAGTTTGGAGGTTCATGGGATCACTTCTTGCCACTGGCGTAGTTTCCTTATAACAATAGCTATCAGTCCAGCATTCAGATGGCGCCGTATGAGGCCCTATATGGTAGGAGGTGCAGGTCCACGGTGGGTTGGTTTAAGCCGTGCGAGACCAAGTTGTTAAGTACA